>VDFB02231217.1:0-10257 GCA_007258455.2 Sequoia sempervirens | reverse complement strand
ATATATTTATTTCAGTATTTATATACATATATGTAGGAAATGTGAGCAAATAATGAAAAATAAAAATAAGTTATTCTCTGGAGAAATTTTATATATAAAGGGGAAAAATGTTATTTGTAAATTCTAATGAAAAATAAAAATAAGTTATTCTTTGGAAAAAAATTATATATAAAGGGGAAAATGTTATTTGTAAATTCTAATGTAAATTTTATATATAAAATAAGTTATTCTCTCGAAAATTTTTATATATAAAGGGGAAAAATGTTATTTGTAAATTCTAATGAAAAATAAAAATAAGTTATTCTCTAGAAAAAAATTATATATAAAGGGGAAAAATGTTATTTGTAAATTCTGTTTGAAAATGTCTTTTAATTTAAGCTATTTAGAATCTGAGGAAAATGAAATTTGTGATTTAAAATATACTGTAGAATTTGATTTCATTATTTTCCAGTCAAACTGTACTGTGATATATCATAATAGTTGTTTAAAATAAATAAATATTATAATAAGATTTTGAACTTAGAAGATTAATATCTTAAATCTGCTTTTTACTTTGAACTAATTTTTAAAATAAAGATTAGATTTCCATTATCTTAGAAAAATCAGAATTTAGAATATTTTGTGTGGAAAAGATTTAAAATCAGAAAATAAAATATAGTTAAAAAAATTGAAATTAGTGAATGATTTATAATTGGTTTTTAATAAATTTAGTTAGTATCTTTAATTTTTTTTTTAAAAGAAAGTTTATTTTATTATGTTTAGATAAATCATGGAATTATCATTGGTGCTTTTTAATTAGCTTTTTAGCAAGTTTATAGACTTAGATATTTAATAAATGAATTATTTAAGTGTAGGAAGATATTTATTAAATTGATTATTGTGTTTGGGATAAATAGAAGTATTAGTGAATTTCCTTACTTTGATTTTTAATTGATGAAAATGGTTATTTGATTGAGAATTGGATGATTTATTATTTAAATTCCTTATAGTTAATGATATGGTGTTATTTAATTGGATGTGATATTTTACTTTGTTCTTGTATGGATTAGCGTTATCTCTAGAGGTTAGGGAAAGTGTGAATGCATTTCTATGGTTGCATCTTTTTGGTTCATGTTGAAACCATGTGGGAATTTGTGGGTGGTACCCTATTGTGAGTTATGATTCTCTTGGTTGAACATTGTGGTACTCGTTTCTTGGTTTTGGTTTTAGGGCAACTATAGGGGAGAGTGGCTCTTCTTGGGGCTAGTGTACAAGTGGTCACCCTTGAAAGAGTTTCCCTAATTGAGTGAAAAATTAATTAATTTACTTAGTGGGTTGGGTTAGTTATCACATAACAAGATAAAAATATACACCTCACCCTTATCGTTAGCGCTCCCAAAGGCTAAGGACGGGTGGGAAGACCTAGTCGGTAAGGTCACTACCTTGTCTTCATGAAAGGTAGATGGCTTTGCATGAGTCACCCTATGGGGTGACACCTTGAAACAAGATGTTTGGTTAACCATAGATGGAGGCGGCTCCTAGATTATATGTAGTCTGGTGAATCCATGAAGGCCATGCGATGACACTCTCCCATTATGCCCCTTTGTTTCCCTTGTTCTTGTGCCTCTGGAGTTGTTTTAGTTGTTTGAGTTGTTTATTTACTGTTGATGTTTATGTTGTTCATGGGCTTGAGTCTTGTGACGTGTGTCCTTTATGTTTGAGTTTGTGGCCGAGGGTTCTTTCTTATCGATTCCTTGCATGGGGGGTGTTCCTTCGGGTCCACACGGTCGGGTGGAAACGTGCAATGCACCCATTGGGTCCCCAGTTGTGATCGTGGTGTGGATGTAGTTGCAGTGATCTCAGAGCTCACACAGAGAAGATTGTACCTATGAAGAGTTCTCTTTCATTATTGTACTTTTGTATTATTGATTGTACCCTTCCCAATGTTATAAGGGAAGTGGCCTTGTAATGTAACTTTGATTTTATATTGTGTTGTATCTATGGAAATATATTCCACATTTGTAACTTTGAACTCTGAAGATGAATATAGTATTATGTGATTTATGTTTATGAATTTATTTCTTATTCTTCTTGCACTTATATCATGTTTTATTCTCATTTCTTTCTTCTGTTTTAGTTAGTATCGTTTATCATTAATTGTTGGGTTCGTTTAAGTAACGCACCATGTACCCCATAGGATTAGGTTAATGCTTTATGTTATATCTATGTTGTATAAATATTTATTTGTTGCACTGTGTAATTGTTATTTTCAAAAAAAAAAAATTATTTGTTGTAGTTGTCCTATGGGGTTTGTGTGGCGAGGTGTTACAACTTGGTATTAGAGCCAAGGTTAACAACACTGGGTACTGTAGGCTAAGTAAACCCATTATGTTAATCTTGTTGCATAACTTTGAACTTATGTAATCCCTTTCTTGTTGCGCAGAATCATGCCTAGGGGTTGGGGACATGGATGTGGTCACGGTCGTGGCCATGGTGTTCGTGGAGCTGGCTGTCATAATTCTCGACCTTAGAGCTCCCATCAATCAAAGGAGGAAAATAAGGGTTCCCAGAACAACCCTCTGGGTGGAGGCCTTAATCCAGAGCAGAAAATTTAGGGTGGTGAGCAGTTGCGTCAGTTGTTGGAAGATGTTCTTGGTCATCTAGGTCCTAGGTAGGATGAGCATCGGGTGATCAGAGAGAGAGAGCGGTCGCCGAGGAGGAATGAGATATTGGCAGATCAGGATACAGTGGTCGCTGGACATATGAGAGATCTCCTCAAGGAACATCCTCCTATTTATGACGGCTCTGGTGGAGGTTTGGAAGCTGAAACTTGACTTATTGATCTAGATCAATGCTTTTCTATGCATTCGTACGACAGTAATACTAGGGCAAGGTGTGCCATCATGTACCTCAGATGATTTGCATCCACATGGTGGCGACTGGAAGAACATAAATTACACCTTGACATCGATTCAATGACATGGGAATTGTTCTTAGAACGGTTTAGGGCTTCTTTCTTATCTGATCACTAGAGGCAGTGCCAGGCAGATGAATTCCATGACTTGAGACAGATGGCAATGTCCGTAGAGCAGTATGAGTGCCGTTTCTTTGAGCTTAAGTAGTATGTCAGAATTGCTAATGATGAGGCTATGCTAGTACATCATTTTGTTAGAGGTCTGAATGCTACAATTAGTGGGGGTGTCTGAGTCTTCGAGCTGAAGATGATGGAGGTTGTTTTTGAGAAATCTCACCTTGTGGAGGAGAATTTGACCTTGGCTTTAGGAGGTCACGTTGGAGTTCAGATCGATAGTACTCCTGCTATAGGTGGTGGTTCACGTGGTGGGCAGTCTCGAGCTGCAGGTCCTTCCAAGGCTCATTTTGCACCCGCTAAGGGTGGACAGTAGTAGTTTCATTCGAAGAATAATCCCTCACAGTCTCATCAGAGCAATAGATTTTAGTCTAGGAGGAACCATCATTGGAAGAGATCGTAGCATAACCAGGTTGAGTAGCCTGCACAGTCCTCACAGCCTGCACCTAGCTGTGGTAGCTATCAGCAGTCTAATGTTCCAGCATCTGAAGGTCGAGGGTTTGGCTGGTACTAGGTGTTTCGGGCCAGGATAGCATGGGCATAATAAGCTAGACAAATGCCCCACGAGGAGTACTTACTGTTTAGTTAGAGGCCGACAACATCTAAGTCGGACCATTGGAGCATTAATTCAGCGTGTCTCATTGGGTTTTTCCATGGTGGATAACTCATTAGCCAATCACCGTGGCACTATGGTGGAGGTATCGGCTTTGTAGGGCACTCCTATTTCTATAATTTCTTTTTGATTGTGGTGCACGATTCCCTTTATTTCCCTTCAGCTTGTTAAGCATTGTAATTTTGCTTGGCTATGGCAAAGCAAGGTGTTAAGTGGCATGTTGAATTAGCTCGGGAAAAAGTGTTAGTTGGATTTTCAAACTCTTAAAGAGAAACTGACTAGTGTGCCTATTCTTGTTGTTCCTAATCTGACTCGGGACTTTGTGGTTTGCACAGATGTGTCCTTGGAAGGGTTAGGGGATGTTTTGATGTAGGAAAATAGGGTGATAGCATATGAGTCATGTAAGCTTAAGGACCATGAGCTAAATTACCCTAATCATGACTTGGAGTTGACCGCAGTTGTTCATGCCTTGGTAAGGTGGAGGCATTTCTTGTTGGGCCATAGGTTTGAGCTGCACAATGACAATCATAGTTTGCAATACATTTTCACACAGATGAATCTTAATGCTAGATAGAGAAGATGGATGGAATTCCTCTGCGAGTATGATTTTGAAGTGAAATATATTTAGGGAAAAGAGAATGTAGTGGCAGATACTCTAAGACATCGCCATCATGAGTTATCCTCTATAACTCTTGAGGTTGATCTAAAAGGTCAAATTCTTGTAGCACTTCCTTCGGATAACTGGTTCCAAGAGGCGAAGTCAAATTTGGAGTCGGGTAGAGTGCTTGAGGGAAGGTTTACTAGTTATACTCTTGAGTTCAATGGACTTTTGCTATGTTTGGGTCACATATATATGTTCCTTCCTCAGAGGGTCTTCATACCCTAATCATGTCTAAAGCTCACTAGGCTCCTTATTTGGCTCATCCAGGAGTTAAAAAGATGTATGCAGATCTTCATCCATTGTACTTTTGGGAAGGCATGAAGAGGGATATAGCAGATCTTGTGGCGAGATAATTCCTAGAGTGTCAGAGGGTGAAGGTAGAGCACCATCATCCAGTAGGTCTTCTACAACTCAATCTCATTTTAGAATGGAAATGGGATATTATATCTATTGACTTCATTGTTGGGTTGGCGATGACTGCATGTCAGCATGATGCTATCATGGTCACCATTGACAGGTTGACCAAGGTGGCACATTTATCCCCTATTTAGTCTTCCTATTTTGCATCATCTATGGCTAAAATTTTCATGGATGACATTGTGAGGTTGTACAGGATTCCATGAATTATTTTTGACAAAGATCCAGTGTTCACTTCTGCATTATGGACCTCATTGCAGCATGCTCTGGGAACACAAGTGAACTTTAGTTCTACTTACCATCCAGAAACAAATGGTCAGACTGAAGGGTCAATCAGGTTCTTGAGGACATGCTCTGCATGTATGTTATGGATGAACAAACTTGATAGGAAGACTATTTGTATTTGGTTGAGTTTTTCTATAATAATGATTACCACAGTTCGATCGGGATGCTACCATTCCAAGCTTTGTATGGTCGCCCGTGTTGAACACCTATGAGTTGGGACCGTTTGGAGGAGAAGATTCTTCTTGGGCCAGAGATGCTACAGGAAATGGAGCAGCAAGTCACTTGCATCAGATAGCACTTGGTAGCGGCTTAGGATCGATAGAAGAAATGCACCGATGCTCATAGGGTTGATCATCATTTTTCAATGGGTGATCGCGTGTTTCTTCGTGTGCATCCTCGAAATATCCCTATCCATTATAGAAAAGGCTCCAAGTTGGTGCCTCATTTTGTGGGTCTATTTGAGGTTCTAGAGAGGATTGGACCCCTTGCTTACCGTTTAGCCTTTCCACCTAGCCTTGCACGCATTCATGATGTGTTCCATGTTTTCGTTCTTAGATCTTACTTTCCTAATTTATCTCATGTATTGGATTGGAATGCTCTTTAGGTTGAGGATGGGTAGCTCGCACTAGAGCCCATGGCCATTTTGCAACATAGGAGACCCACTCTCAGGGGTAGAGATATTGATCAGGTGTGGGTCCAATGGGACCCGAATGATGAGACTTCAGTGACATGGGATGATGCATCCTGCATCTGAGCCTCTTTTCCTTATTTATTTTTTGGCTTCCACGAGTAAGCCTATTTCTAGGGGGGGAAGATGTAGTGCCTCTCATGTTCTGATACTCTGATACTGCTTTGGTGTGTTTGTTTTACTTCAGTGTGATTTTTGGTTATGTTCTGATGCATATTTGATACTCTGTTTGATATCTTTTCCGTCATGTGTTGGGTGTGGTAGAAAATTATGCTTATTTGCTTATGATAGTTGGAATTATGTGTGGGATACTCATGTTATGATGATGTTACGTTGTGAGTTATTTTGATGATGTGATGCCTAGATTTTGTTTACTATATTTGATTCGGGTGATGGAGATGGGGTGGCATCGCTCATCTGTGAGTTCCCTGCCTCACCATAACTCTCCTTCACAATGTGTTTGACTATAAATTATTTGCATATGTATATGTTGTTCAACATTTTGTGTTATGCAGGAATGTAGGTATTGGGTGTCGATTCCACCAGCATTGTCAGGTCTGAGTGCATCCTATAGACCCAATGGTTGATGTGGTTAGGGAGTTGGTAAGAAAGTACCCCTACTTATGTCAGTGGTTGATCTAGGGATTGTTCATGTCGTGTCCGTACTTCATTCGTGTGGGTATGGTTGTTAATTAAATCATTTTATTTCATGAGTTTTATAAGTGTGTTTATGGCTTGGTCTAGTGCTTTATGATTTAAATTAAATGCTAGTCTATGGTGCAAAATATTAAATTAATGAAAGGTTCAATATTGCTTATGATATTAATACTTTGGAAATTATGGTGTACATTAGCACTTTTATTGTTATTTTAAAATGTGAAACTATTCTTTAATTTAAATCATTAAATTAAATAAATAGTTAGATAAATTATTATGGTTTATTTTTAAAACAAATAAAGTTAAGGAAATCATTATCTTATTTGTTTTAATTAGAAAAAGGTGATTTAATAAAATAAATTTTAAACTTCAATTATAATTAAGTGAAATGTTGTTTAAAATTATTATTAATTAATTGTTTATTTTTCAAAAATTAATTTTATTAAAATGAAATTAAAATATTTAAAAGGCATATTTTGGTGTAAATTAATTATGGAAGATTCTTCTTCCAAAATTGGAAAATGTCAGAAATGGTGGGTTAAGTGGAATTTGCATGGGAAAGTTGTCGGAAAATTTATGACAACTTTTGATTTGGATTTTTTTAGAAAAAAGTATATTTCAAAAGATTGCTTTTTCGAAAAAGCAAGAGGGAGGAAATGCAAAAATGAAAAAAAATGTCTGCAACTCAAAAAAATTGTTGAATTTTTTTTTGAGGATTAGTAATTTGTGTGGTTTTTCGTCGATTTGATCTAAGAAGATTTGATTTTTGGCTTGCACTGGGTTTTGTTGTCGAATCCGTTGTTGTTGGGGTTTTGAATCCCCGGATTACGAAAGATTGCAGCTGGTTGGAGTTGCGCATCATTTCGTCCTCGAATCGAGCTTTGCGTAGGACTTCGGGTAATTCAAATTTCATAATTTGATCTCTGTAGATTTATCTTTTAAAAGGAGAAAGGAAATTCTGTTTGAAAGAGAAAATATGTTTTCTGTGTGTGTTTGGGAAAATCCCATTCTCTGTAATTATTTCTTCTTGTCTATAAATTTCTCCTTCCTCTGTAATTTTCATTCTGGAATTCTTGTTGAAATCTCGATTCCCTTTGTCTTTGGAATCTTCTCAGCTTTAAACCTCTGAAAATCTCTCTCATCTGAGAACCCTTTCATTCCCTGTATTTTCCCTATTCGAGCACTCTAGAAATTTTTACACTTCTCTTTTGTCACTGTATTTCTTTCATGGGAAAATTGTTGGATAAAATAAACATATATATGATATTTTATTATGTTATGTAGTTTTTAAATATTAATGTGGAGGTTTTAATATATATGTGTAAATATATATGTGTGTGTGTGTGTGTGTGTGTGTGTGTGTGTATTATGTGCATATATTTAGTTTATTATGTGCTTCAATTGCAACAACATTAGATGAATTGATATATATTTATTTCAGTATTTATATACATATATGTATATATGTATATACATACACACACACACACACACATATAGTGTATATGCAGGAAATATGAGCAAATAATGAAAAATAAAAATAAGTCCTTCTCTAGAAAAAAATTATATATAAAGGGGAAAAATGTTATTTGTAAATTTTGTTTGAAAATTTCTTTTAATTTAAGCTGAATTTAGAATTTGAGGAAAAAAAAATTTGTGATTTAAAATATATACTGTAGAGTTTGATTTCATTATTTTCCAGTCAAACTGTATTGTGATATATCAGAATAGTTGCTTAAAATAAATGAATATTATAATCAAATTTTTGAACCTAGAAGATTAATATCTTAAATCTACTTTTTGCTTTGAACTGATTTTTAAAATAAAGATTAGATTTCCATTATCTTAGAAAAATAAGAATTTAGAATATTCTATGTGGAAAATATTTAAAATCAGAAAATAAAATATAGTTGAAAAAAATTGAAATTAGTGAATGATTTATAATTGGTTTTTAATAAATTTAGTTAGTATCTTTAAATTTTTTTAAAAAAGAAAGTTTCTTTTATTATGTTTAGATAAATCATGGAATTATCATTGCTGCTCTTTAATTACCTTTTTAGCAAGTTTATAGACTTAGATATTTAATAAATGAATTATTTAAGTGTAGGAAGATATTTATTAAATTGATTATTGTGCTTGGGATAAATAGAAGTATTAGTGAATTTCCTTTGATTTTTAATTGATGAAAATGGTTATTTGATTGAGAATTGGATGATTTATTATTTAAATTCCTTATAGTTAATGATATGGTGTTATTTAATTGGATGTGATATTTTACTTTGTTCTTGTATGGATTAGCATTATCTCCAGAGGTTAGGGAAAGTGTGAATGCATTTCTATGGTTGCATCTTTTTGGTTCATGTTGATACCATGTGGGAATTTGTGGGTGGTACCTTGTTGTGAGTTATGATTCTTTTGGTTGAACATTGTGGTACCCGTTTCTTGGTTTTAGTTTTAGGGCAACCATAGGGGAGAGTGGCTCTTCTTGGGGCTAGTGTACAAGTGGTCACCCTTGAAAGAGTTTCCCTAATTAAGTGAAAACCTAATTAATTTACTTAGTGGGTTGGGTTAGTTATCACATAACAAGATAAAAATATACACCTCACCCCTACCGTTAGTGCTCCCAAAGGCTAAGGATGAGTGGGAAGACCTGGTTAGTAAGGTCACTACCTTGTCTTCACAAAAGGTAGAGGGCTCCACAGGAGTCACCCTATGGGGCGACACCTTGAAATAGGATGTTTGGTTAACCATAGATGGAGGCGGCTCCTAGATTATAGGTAGTCTGGTGAATCCATGAAGGCCATGCGATGACACTCTCCCATTATGCCCCTTTGTTTCCCTTGTTCTTGTGCCTCTGGAGTTTTTTTAGTTGTTTGAGTTGTTTATTTACTGTTGATGTTTATGTTGTTCGTGGGCTTGAGTCTTGTGATGTGTGTCCTTTATGTTTGAGTTTGTGGTTGAGGGTTCTTTCTTATTGACTCCTTGCATGAGGGGTGTTCCTTTGGGTCCACACGGTCGGGTGGAAACGTACAATGCACCCATTGGGTCCCCAGTTGTGATTGTGGTGTGGATGCAGTTGCAGTGATCTTGGAGCTCGCACGAAGAAGATTGTACCTATGAAGAGTTCTCTTTCATTATTGTACTTTTGTATTATTGATTGTACCCTTCCCAATGTTATAAGGGAAGTGGCCTTGTAATGTAACTCTGATTTTATATTGTGTTGTATCTGTGGAAATATATTCCACATTTGTAACTTTGAACTCTAAAGATGAATATAGTATTATGTGATTTATGTTTATGAATTTATATCTTATTCTTGTTGTACTTATATCATGTTTTATTCTTGTTTCTTTCTTCCGCTTTAGTTAGTATCGTTTATCGTTAATTGTTGGGTTTGTTTAAGTAACGCAACATGTACCCCATAGGATTAGGTTATTGCTTTATGTTATATCTATGTTGTATAAATGTTTATTTGTTGCATTGTGTAATTGTTATTTTCAAAAAAAAAATATTTTGTATTTGTTGTAGTTGTCCTATGGGGTTTGCAGGGGAGTTACACTAGATCTAATCCACATCTAGTTGGACAAATGATCAAAACTTGATCCACCTTTTCATTTTCATCTTTCTCTTTCTTGCCATTGCATGATTATGTATCTTGATGGTTTGACTTAGGATCTTGGATCTTGGGGGCTTGCGCAACCTCCTTTGATCTTTGTCATTCTTTGTCATCTACATTTGTACACTTAGATATCTCTTGAATGTCTACTTTAGTGTCAGTTTGAAGCAAGTTCATTCTCTCACTAAAGTGGGGGATAAATGTGTCATAGAAAAAAGTACCTTTTGCTTGACATGGGAATAATTCATGATAA
>VDFB02231213.1:0-16980 GCA_007258455.2 Sequoia sempervirens | reverse complement strand
CCTCTATAAATTGACCATGAGGCGGTGAGCCACTTTTTCCTTCGATGAGTGCAAAGCCAACGATACCAAATTAATTGATCTGGTTCTAGATATAGGGAAGCCATCGTGACCTTTTTCCATTTGGGATTTGGTGTACTTCAAAAAAATTCTCCATTTGGTTTATCCATGTTAGAGGATCCTTACCATCAAACTTGCGCATATCCACCTTTGGAAATAAATTCCTAGATCCCATAGGAGTACTAAAGCTTGTGTTAGTAGTAGTTGACCTAGAATTTTCACCTTGGCCACTTGAGAACTCCTTTCTTGATTCGCTATGTAGGTGCTTAACATGTTTCACATGTCCGACATATCTCCTCTTAGGTCACACATATCCATCTTAATTGAGGAAATTTCTTCCTTGACCTTATTTATTTCTTCATTATGAGTAATATCCTCAATTTTTTCACCATCCTTATAGGAGTCTTCCCCGGAGTGACAACATTCTTTTTACCCCTTGTTGCAGGCCCTGTCATGATGGAAACCACTAATATTGAAATAAATCACACAAATGAAACTTAAATTCTCTCAAATTTTTATTGTAATCACCTTTATTATGTCTTCAAAAACCCAATAAAAATTAGACTCCAATTCAACAATATGTGCGAGATATGTAGATTCCAAAAAAATAGTGTAGAAACCCTAATTCTGCAATAATTCGCTTAATTTACTCCAATTATTTGAAATATGGACTGTAGCTTCTTCAATATGTTCTTCAAAAACCCTTTTAAAAATCAGAAAAAAATTCGCCAAAATCTGAAAGATATGCTCTTCCCAAAATCGCCTCTAAAATTGAGAAAAACCTTGCCTCTATGGTGCTAAGATCATGCTCTGATACCACTTGTTATGAAATAACTTGCACAATAGAATAATATGATATGAAATATGCTGCAAATACTTGATAATAACTGAGAATAACAAGCCACTTCGAGGGGGAAAACCTCCAAATATCTCTAATGAGAACACACTTCACAACTTGATGATGAAATAAGACTCACAACCTCCTATATATACCTATTTATGCCAAGGATATCACCTAGGCCGACTTAGACACACCTATATAAGACTTAGGCTGACCTAAACAACTAAATAACAATATACTAATGATAATATGACTTAATAGAGAGTTAAGATAGCCACAAGCCGACTATTCATAACCCGATGTACATAATATTAAGGGCATAGCAACAGCCCTTCCGCCAATAGCAAAAGCCTCCACAAAGCAAGGATAATAGAAGAAACAACCATGAGCTCCAAGAAGCAACCCACAATAACATCTACCAAAATAAACCCTACTGTCGTCAGCAACCCATCCGCCATCAACAATCCAACAAGGAGATAAGGGAAACCCTCACAGGAAAAATGAAGGGAACCATCCAATCCAATAAGCACCCCATCCTCCTCGACATTCCAGTCAATAATAAGAGAAAGGAAAAATTCCAAACATATTCCTAACTCAGGAGAACCAAACCTCACCCCAGACAACATAAAAAAACCACTACCGACAACAACCCAAACAAACTAGTAGAGACATCTCCCAAAGACATGCCATCCACTTCCCTGCCAACACCAGTAAGCTTGTCGTTAGAAAGCACCAAACGTAAACCATCTGCCTCATCTTCAAAATCAACATCTCCCTCACCTTTTGCACCCCCACTCTGATTCCCGCCACTCACCATTCATTTTTATTTTGTACATCAATTAGGTTAAGTGTTAGTGTTAAGGTTTAATTAGATTTTTAGAGTTAGAGTTAGATTTTAATTTGGGTTAAGAGTCAATCAAAGTTCAATGAGGATTAGGTTTAAGGGATAGGGTTTAATTATAGTTAGGGTTAGATTTTAATTAGGGTTAAGGTTCAATTAGGATTCAATGAGGATTACTTATATACTTATGTGGTAGATCCTTACAATGGTTATATTTATATATTACTTATATACTTCAATTTTTTGTTTGGCTCATGCTTTCATTGATTATTTCTCTAGACCTAATTCACATAAAAGTAGCATGGATTTAGCAATGATATATAGTGATTTAATTTTAATCCTTGTACTACATATGATTCTTATCATACACATGGATATTCATAGGATAGAGGAATTTTATTCCAACATATAATTTATCATGCTTTTCTTTTATTTATCATTCATCTTTTGGCTTGTCGTTTGTCTTTTTCAATTTTCATATCTATTTTATCTTTTGGGATCATACTTTTATCTTCTTTACATCTTTTCCCCCACTTGAGGAGTATGTGTGATTTGTTTGATCTTTATGATTAATTCATATCCTTTTACTCTTCTTGTGGACATGTTTCATTTTTTTTATAACTTGATTGTCTCATTCATTTATCTTTTTTTTATACATATTTGATCTCTTATTTTTTATATTATCTTATCTTGTTACTCTATCTAGATCCACCTACAAGAGCATGGCCAATGAATTTCTACCAAAAGAGGTAAATGCACCTCAAGCCTTGTCATGTTTTAGGGTTTTCCAACACAAAGAAGATGCAAATAATATTTTTGAATAAGGAAGAGAAATACAAAAACTAAAGGGATCCATGGAATGGAATAGTATAGAAAACATACTCAATTAGATGAAAAATGAACACACATGGGAGAAAGAATCCATGAATCACCTAAGGAGAATTTTTTAAGAATTCAAGTACCAAATTAATTCTCCAAGATTTGAAGATATCCAATGGTTCTAATAGCTCCACAATCCAAATAAGAAGAGATGTAAGATTGATAGCTTGAAAGGAAGAAAAAATATGCATGATGAAATGAGGAGAAAGAAGGTATATTTCTAGGTTTAGAAGAATATTTTCTTGAAAATGACACAAGAAACATAATACATTTAATTAATGGTCATGTATCAAAATTTGTTGAATTTTGGCATAGAAACCAAGGGAGTTCTAGTGTAATCTAATGCCTTGAATCCACCATTTTTTAAGGGAAAAAGGATAAGTAAGATCTTAGACAAATGGAGAAATATTTCATGTCAAAATGATCCTCAAAATAGGAGAAATAAGAAAAATCAAGTACAAGAAGCATTATAATACATAATGGAAGACATAAAAATAAAATTCTAAGTGCTTGGGATAAGGATCACATGGGAGAAGTTAAAGATCATGTGCTTGATCTTCACTTAACTACAAGAAAATAATAAGAAACACAAAATTATTTAATTTCTATGCATTGTGGGGCCAAATTGACTATGCCAAAATGTTCGGTGGGAAAGTGGATGCTATGGGAGGCCATTTTTAACTCCCTAAGTCACTTAATCCTTCTAGGCTACACTATTCCAACGTGGTGTCTTAAAATCCCTAAGAGCAAAAAATTGTCAAACTATGATGGAGTAGTTCTTGGATCTTGTAGAACCTAGGAATGTTTCATCTAGATCTATAGGTGGATATGGGGTCCCTCCACATTAAACTCTCTCAATTCTAGTCAACTCAACATTGTTTGACAATGCCAACAATAAATGCATTCTTGCAAAGAGCATCATTTAAGAGTAGTAAAAACATGGAAACAAGCACATATTGTGTTTTATGCATGGTGGAGCCAAAATAACTATGCCAACACATCTAAGTGGGTGATTGAATGCTACTAGAGGTGTATATTTGTTTCCCAAGTCACTGAATCTTTGCAAGCTATGCTATATTGACATAGTCTCTAAGAGAAAAAACTTTCCAAATTATAACAGAGTAGTTTCAGAGCTCGTGGCACCTAGGATAGTTCTATTCAGACCTACAGTTGTATATGGGTCCCCCACACTAACCTCTCTCATTTATGGTAAAATACACACCATTTGACCATTCCAACAACGAATGCATTCTTGCAAAAAGTGTCATTTGAGAGCAGTGCAAACATAAAAGTAGGCATATCTTGCATTATGTATGTGGTGGGGCCAATAAAATTGTGCTAACACATTTAGGTGGGTAGGTGAATACTACCATAGGTGTCCATTCATCCCTCAAGTCACTGGATCTTTGTAGGCTATGTTATTCCAACGCATACCCTTATGATCCCTAAGAGCAAAAACTTTCCAAATTATGATGAAGTAGCTCTCAGATGTCGTGGTACCTAGAAATGTTATGTTTGGTCCTAAAGGTGGATATGGGGTCCCTCCACATTAAACTCTCTTAGTTTTGGTAAACTCCACATCGTTTGACCATGCCAACAAAAAATGCATTCCTAAAAAAAGCATCATTTGAGAGCAGTACAAATGAGAAAACAAGAATATATTACATTATGTTCATGGTGGGGTGCCAAACTGACTGCACCAAAATTTCTATATGTGTGATTGAATTCTACTAGAGGCATTTTTCACTCCCTAGGTCACCAAACCTTTACAAGCCATACTATTTTGACACAATCACTTAAGAGCCCTAAGAGCAAAAGGCTATCAAACTATGATGTCGTAGTTATTAGAACTCATGACACCTAGAAAATTTTAATTTAGACCTTTATGTGGATATTTGGGTCCCTCCACATTAACCTCTCTTGATTCTAGTCAACTCCATAGTGTTTTATCATGCCAACAAGAAATGTATTCTTGCAAAATACATCATTTGAGAGCAGTGAAAACATGGAAAAGGCATATCATGTGTTGTTTGCATGGTGGGGTCAAACCAATTATGCCAACACATCTGGTTGGGCGAGTGAATTCTTCCATAGGTGTATGTTTTCCCTAGGTCACTGGATCTTGGCAAGCTATGCTTTTTTAATGCAGTCTCTTACAAACCCTAAGAGCAAAAGAATGTCAAACCTTGACAAAGCAGTTATCAAAGATCACATTAATTAATAAAGTTTGGTCTGGACCTATAGGTGGATATGGGTTCCCTCCACATTAACCTGTCTTGGTTCTAGTCAAATCCACACCATTTGACCATACTGACAACAAATGTATTCTTGTAAAATATATCATTTAAGAGCATTACAAACATGGAAATGGACATATCTTTTGTTTTATGCATGGTGAGGCCAAATTGACTAGACCAACATGTCTAGATGGGCAATTGAATGCTACAAGAGGTGTTTTTGTTCCCAAGCTTATCATATATTTACAAGCTATGTTATTTTGAGACAGTCTCTTAAGAGCCTTAAGAGAAAAAAACTACAAAACTAAGATAGATTAGTTCTCAAGGCTTGTGGCACCTTGGAATGTTCCATCTAAACCTACAAGTGGATATAGGGTCCCTTCAAATTAACCTCTCTTAGTTCTAGTCAACTCCACATTGTCTGACCATACCAATAATGAATGCATTCTTGCAAAAAAAATTATCTGAGAGCAATACAAATGTGGAAATAGAAAAATCTTGCATTTTGTGTATGTTGTGACTATTTACCAACTGTGAAAACACATCTAAGTAGGCTCATGAATGCTACTATAGGAATCCATCCATTTCATAGGTCATTGGATATTTGCAAGCTATGTTATTTTGACATGGTCTCTTAAGAATTGCAAGAGTAAAAAAAATACCAAACTATGATGGAGTAATTTTTGGATCTTGTGGTACCTAGGAATGTTCCTTCTTAACCTAAAAGTTGATACAAGGTCCCTCTACATTAAACTCTTTTAATTTGTGTCAATTCCACACCATTTGACCATGGCAACAATAAATGAATTATTTAAAAAAATATTATTTGAGAGCAATACAAATGTGGAAACAAACATATCTTGCATTACATGCATGGTGGGGATGAACTAACTATTGCAACATGTATAGGTGGGAAAGTGAATATAACCAGAGGAATCCATTATTCCCAAGTCATCAGATCTTTGCAAGATACATTATTTCACACAGTCTCTTAAGAGCCCTAAGAGTAAAAAACCACCAAACTATGATGTAGTAGTTATTAGAGCTCATGACACTTAGAAATGTTTCATCTGGACCTATCAGTGGGTATGAGGTCCCTCCACATTAACCTCTCTCAATTCTGGTCAACTCCACACCATTTGACCATGCTATTATGTGTCTGGTGGGGCCAAACTGACTACACCAACACATCTGAGTGGGTAGATGAATGTTACTAAAGGCATTCATTCATTCTCCAAGTCACTAAATATTTGTAGGCTATGATATTTTGATATAGTGTCTTAAGATCCCTAAGAGAAAAGAACTTTCAAAATATGATGAGGTAGTTATCAAAGCTTGTGAAACCTAGAAATGTTCTATATAAACCTACAAGTAGATATGTGGTCATTCCAAATTAACCTCTCTTGGTTTTGGTCAACTCTACACCATTTTTCCATGCCAACAATAATTATGCATTCTTGCAAAAAGTGTCATTTAAGAGCACTATAAAGTGGAAACAAATATATATTATGTTTTGTGCATGGTGGGTCTATACCTACTATACCAACATGTTTGGTTGGGTAGGTGAATTCTACTAGAGGTGTTTTTTTCATTCCCTAGGTCACTGCATCTTTGCAAGCTACACTATTTCAATGTAATATCTTAAGAGCCTTAAGAGAAAAAAACTATCGAACTATGACGTAGTAGTTCTCAGAGCTAGTGGCACCTAGAAATGTTTCATTTGGACCTATAGGTAGATATGGGTTCCCTCCACATTAACTTCTCTTAGTTATGGTCAACTCCACAAGATTTTATCATGCCAACAATGAATACATTCTTACAAAAAATATCATTTGATTGAAGCAAACATATGTTGTGTTATGTGTTTTGGTATTTTTTATGATTGATGTGAACATTTGAGGAGCTTTGTGTAATATTGTTGGCAGTTGATGTCAACATTGATTGTTGGTTGTCTTTGATGTCAACACTTGATGAAGATTGTTATATGTTTGGAAATGTTTGATGAGATTGTTGTTAGTAGCTAATGACGAAACTTGGTGAATTGTTTGTGGTTGGAATTGTTGTTAGCACTTGAGAAGTAAGGGAGGTTGTTGGCATTTGATGTCCCCGATGTCAAGTACTCGGTGAGAGATTGTTGTAGTGTTTGTTGCTTAGTATTGGTTGTCATTGTTGATAACATTCAAGTTGGGTTAAAATTGATGAATGAAGATGCTTGTTGAAGTTCATGATCAAATTTCATTCCTTTTTGAATTTCATGGTTGGATTTCATGCCTTATTTGATGTTTTTTGAAGTTCATTATTGGATGTCATGCCTTGTCTGATGATAATCAAAGTATTGAGTATAGTTGTTGTCAGTAGAGTTGATTTCATAATGATATATTAAGATGAGGATTAGAAGTGTTGCTGATAGTGGAAAGATGTTGTTGAAGGTTTATAGTATGTCTTATGCTCTCTCCTAATGTTCCCAATATAGCATGTGTTGTTGAAAGAGAGTTTTGGCCTCCCCAAGTTGGTTAAGTGTTCCTAGTTCAGGAAGTTGCTTGAAGTCTACTTGGGAGAATGCTCCACATTCCTCATTTATTGAAGGTATGGTCTCACAGTTTAGGATTCAAAGTCATTTTTTGTGGATGTTGCACTCGTATCTTTTTAGGTCACTAGTGTTTCTGAGGAGATTTTTGTGAATTGTAGAAGGTTGGTAGTGTTGTTGGTTGGTTGGACTAGTTTGAAAAATGTTCCTCATTTCTTCGTATTAATGCCTCTACTCCTGCATCTTGGTGAATGTGTTCTCAACATTTGTGTAGTATCACAATTCCAATTTTATATGATGAAGTGGTCTATAAATTGATTTGTTAATGTTATACCTCATGATTGAGCATTTTGTGTTTTTGGGATAAAGTATTCTATCCATGTTTGGTTTGCGGTCGTTGCTAGTGGCATGACTTTATGAAAGAAGTTTCTAGAACTATTTTTGGATGTTCATAGAACATCCCCATGTGATTTGCACATTGTTGATTGGCCTCTTTGGTGTTGCATTGTGTCTTGAGTTGGTTTTCTATGTTATTTGTGGATATCTAGCTACAGGGCTTGTTCCTTTACCTGTGTTGTGTGCTTGGGGGTTTGCACCAACAATTAAAGATGTGTTAAGATGTTTTTGGGTCTTGACCTATATTGGTTAGAACTACATTAATTCAATTCAATTAGAAGCATGTTTTTAGACTAACTGGTTATGTGCTTCATGTTTCATCTACACATTTCCCTATTGTCAACTTAGGTTGGTGTGCGCTAGCATGTGAATTTATTTGGATCACATTGGAAGATGTAATAAAATTGTTTTTGGTCCTCTCTATGCTTAGGATTGGATTGCAATATGTTGTTCTAGCCAACTTGGTGAATTCATTGTTTGTATTCTTTCTTGGCCAACCTAATTGACATTTTAAGGTCTTGTGGTGGGTATAAATGCAAGAACATTTCAAATGAAAGAGGCATGGAAGTTTGAACAAGTTTGAGGAAATGTGAATGTGGAATACATTGAATATCCAACAAAAAAGGTGTGAAAATGTTTGAATGAAAGATCGAATGTGCTTGAACACCTCAGTCAATAGAGTGATTTTTTGACAAATATTGTAATTCTTTATAAACTCTTTGTATCCTACTCTAAGATAGTGAATCTCATTAGGACCATGTATCTTGCCCCTGAAGTTGTGCTAGCTTTAGTTCACCAAGTCCTTTTTATTTTTCACCGAGGTAGTGTGCCTTGGTCTACAAGTCCTCTTTGGTAGTGAGTGTTTATATTGTGAGTTAACTCGCACTGTGGTTTTTCCCTCATTGTATTTTCCACATAAATTTGGTGTCATCTTGTGGATGTTTTTTCTTGTCTCTTTTATCTTTGATTATTGAATTTTTTTCCTTATAATGCTATATCCTTCTTTGCTACTATTTTGTTTAAGATTTTTGATTTGGTTAAGGGCTGAAAAGTTCAAGTTTTGAAAGGGATTAAGTTTTTTAGTAGACTGATTCATCCCCCCCTCTCAATCTTTGGGTGTGTTCAACAATTGGTATCAGAGCTAAGTTCCTTTGAAGAAGCTTAACAGATTGAAGCAAAGATCTGGGATGGCACATGATGGTTCATACAAGGGTACTAGGTTTGATGGAAATAACTATGCTTTTTGGAAATTAAGAATGGAAGGACACCTAAACTCCCTAGGTTTTGGTGTTTAGAAATCAATCAAGGATGGATGTGTTGCTCCTACTACTCCTCCAATAGATCCAGCTGAAATTAGATTATATGAATGCAATGTGAAAGCGAATAATGCCCTCTTGTGTGGATTGGTTGATTCAAAGATTTTGAAAGTGATGAATTGCAGCTTTGCTAAAGATGTATGGGGAAAGCTCAACAACATCTGTGAAGACATTACAAGTTATATGCTCCGAGTACAAGAAGTTGTCTCTGGAATCTCCATTCTTGGTGGAGAAATAAAAGAAAGTAAAATTGTGAAGAAGGTTTTGAGGTCTCTCCTAAAATGTTATAGTCATAAAGTGTTTTCCATTGAAGAGTCTAAAGACATGGATTGGTATTTAGTTGATGAAATGTTTGGTGCTCTTACTACCTTTGAGATGAGAGAATTTGACAAGGATGTTCAAAAAAGGGAAGCTACTTTCAAAGCTAAAAAAAATATTTAAGATGAATTTGTTGATCAAAATGATGACTTTTGATGAAGTTGAAGCAAACTTTGTGAGAAGGTTGAAGAAAGGCACTAACAAGTAAAAATGTAAGTTACCTTTCAAATGTTTCAACTATGGAAGGATTAGTCACTTTGCATCTAAATACCCCCATAAAGAATTTGATGAGTATAAAAAGAGATAAGGTTAAAAAGGGTCTATATTCCAAAGAGAGCAGTGGTTCTTCTGAAGATGAGGAGAATGATTCAAATGATGAAACCCTCTTTATGGCCTTCAATGCTGATAACAAAAAGTGCAATGTTGAAAAATGTAAGGATTCTAGCTCCTTGAGTGATGAAGACATGTTTTCTTCTGATCTAGATCTAGAATCAATGGAACCTAAAGGTTGGGAATTCAACTCAAATGATTGGGAAATAGGTTTTGAAGGAAAATTTTTGTTATCTCTGGAAGACCTAAATGGAGCAAGGGCACTAAATCAGAAATATGAGAGCTTGCTTGGAAAATATAAGGAAGAAACATACAAATTGAAAGCCAAAGTAGAAGGTGGTAAAGAATGTGAAATGAAACTAAAAAAGGCATAAGATCTAATCTCTAATTTAAAAGCAAAGGTTAAAGAAGGCAAGAGAATTGAAGATTTGTTGAATTTTAAGATCAATGAAAAATAGTTGAATGCTTAAAACTTGAGCAAGAAATTATCACTATGAGGAATGCCCTGAAAAGAGAAAAGAACAAATTTACAAAGGGGAGAAGTTTGGTCCTGAGGATAACTCCAAATTGATTGGAAGGCCTAAAACAAAGGAGGAGAAAGCTTGCATTGAAGACTCTAAGAAGCATGGCTCCGGAGATGCAAATACTATTCAAAATGGCAAGAAAGATGGTGGATCCAATTCTAACCGGAAGCAAAAAGGATTTAGAAGTCTTCCATTTGCAAGACAACATGCCCCTACTAGGTTCAATCAATCCTTTCAAGGTTACTGTTTTGTTGCAATAAATTGAGGCATAAGGTTGTTGATTGTAGAATTAGACAAAGAAAAAATGATAACATGGATAGAAGATCATTTATGCCTCAAAGAAACAATACTATATTATTTCATGGATACTACTATGCTTGTGACAACTATAGTCACAAGGCTGATGAGTGCAAATCTGAGGTAAAGAGGAACAACTTTGTTCTAGAGCACAACATTGTGTGCTACAAATGCAATAACATGGGACACAAGGTAAACCATTTTAGTAGTGGTTTTGTGAATCCACATATTTAGAATAAGAAAGGGGATGAAACACTCAATCAACAAAAGAAGGGAAATGAAAAGGTAT
Organism: Sequoia sempervirens; assembly: GCA_007258455.2. Lineage (NCBI taxonomy): Eukaryota > Viridiplantae > Streptophyta > Pinopsida > Cupressales > Cupressaceae > Sequoia > Sequoia sempervirens. Next base: position 6,128 of record VDFB02231213.1, on the reverse strand, counting down.
GGAAGGAAGACCATGATAGGAAGGATGATTCCATAGTTGTGCACTTTGCACAAGATTCTAAGACAAATTGAGATAGAGCATTATCTTAGGGGGATATTTCACTTGTGCAACCTTTTAGCCTTTTGAAAAGGATAAGGTGGTGAAGACTTCAGCATGATAGAAGAATTGAATCAAATCAGTTGATGTGCATATTTGTTGTGTATAAGTTTTCCTTTATTGAAGATTTTGGTGGAGGTAGAAGGTGTGTGGAGAGTCATGTTATTTTGTTCTGCACCTCTCTACATAAAAAGGTGTTGTCTTGTGGTCTAGAATATAAGTTGGTCAAGATGTGAAGGTGTTGTATCCAGGTTCTCAAGTCTTTACACCTTCTGATGTAACAACTGTAAGTAACAGTTTATTTGTTCCCTAGCAGAGTAAAATGATGATGAAGTCTTGTTGGAATGATCCACATTCCTTAAGAAAGAATGACTTGTCCATACACTCTAGTGGACATATTCTATTACATTAAATGCATACTACTTTGTTGTATTGATGTTTTGGGGTTTCACAAGTATAGTTTCGAAAGGAAGTCTACTATAGATAGTTTTGGATGCTTATCTAATCTTCAAAATATATGTTTAGGTACTTGTTCCAGTTGTTGTATATACAAATTAAGCTATATGAGCCTATTTGGACATTCTACATGTCTCAATGTGTTTCAAGATTGATGTTTGGTTGCCAATTTTCAAGCCAATCCTAATAAATCTCATGAAAAAGTTGTGAAAAGAATATTCAGATATTTGAAGGGAACTCTGGATTATGGAATGTGGTATAAAAAGGATAATAAATTTTCTTTGAGTGCCTATACTGATGCTGACTTAGTAGGTTGTGTGAATGACCGAATAAGTACAAGTGGAAATGCATTCTTTTTGGGATATAGATTGGCCTCTTGGTTCAGTAAAAAATAGAACTTGGTGTCCTTATCCACATCATAGGCTGAATATATTGCTACAACATCTTACTGCACTCAGGTGCTTTGGATGAAGTAGACCTTGAAGGATGTGAAAGTGGTTTATGATGAACTTATTCCTATATTGTGTGACAATACAAGTGAAATTAATATTTCCAAGAATTCGGTAAAGCATTCAAGGACTAAACATAGTGCATCTATATTTGGTATCACTTTCTAAGAGAGAAGGTCGCAGAGCATGAAGTTGGAATGGAGTATGTGCCTACCAAGGACTAGATTTTAGATATCTTCACAAAGGCACTTTCAAAGGATACATCTCCGACAAAAGCTAGGGGTTATTGCCCCTCCTTATTCTAACTAGATGCATAGATGGTGCATCTTTCCAGGGGGGAAATTAATGTCTTATCTTTTTCTCTTGGATTGATGTATACTACCACTCAGGGGGAGCTGGTTGTAAGGGGGAGTTTGGTATAGATGTACAAGTATTATGCATGTATAAGAAGAAGTCTTGTTGGTCAAAGGGGGAGTATGTGTTGTTTCATTTGAAGATCTTTGGCCCTTTGTATTGAAGTCAGAGAATATGTTGTTTTCCTCTACATACAAGTATGTGATGCCCTTTTTCCTTGATGTCAAAGGGGGAGAGTGAGCAGGTGTGTTGCCATCAATACTAAAGGGGGAGATTGTTGGCAGTTGTTGTCATTGATGTCAACACTTGAGGAGCTTTATGTAATATTGTTGGCAGTTGATTTCAACACTGATTGTCGGTTGTCTTTGATGTCAACACTTGATGAAGATTGTTATATGTTTGATAGTGGTTGATGAGCTTGTTGTCATTAGTTGATGACAACACTTGGTGAATTTTTTGTGGTTGAAAATTTTTTCAACACTTGAGAAGTAAGGGAGATTGTTGTCATTTGACATCCCTAATGTCAAGTACTTGGAAAGCTATTGTTGCAATGTTTGTTGCTTATCATTGGTTGTCATTATTGATAACATTTAGGTTGGGTTAACATTGATGTATGGAGATGCTTGCTGAAGTTCATGATTGGATGTCATGCCTTGTTGAATTTCACGGTTGGATGTCATGTCTTATATGATGTTTGTTGAAGTTCATGATTGGATGGCATGCCTTGTCTAATGATAATCAAAGAAGTATTGAGTATAGTTGCTAAAAGCAAAGTTGATTTCATAATGATATATTAAGATGAGGATTAGAAGTGTTGTTGATAGTGGAAAGATGTTGTTGAAGGTATACAATATGTATTATGCTCTCTCCTGATGTTCCTGATGTAGTGTGTTGTTGAAAGAAAGTTTTGGCCTCCACAAGCTGGTTAAGTGTTCTTGGTTCAAGAAGTTGCTTGAAGTCTGCTTGGGAGAATGCTTCACATTCCTCCACTATTCAAGTTATGGTATTGTGGTTTGGGATACAAAGTCATTTTTTTGTGGATGTTGCACTCTTTATCTTTTTAGGTCACTAGTGTTATCGAGGATATTTTTGTGAATTGCAAAAGGTCGGCAGTGTTGTTGGTTGTCTAGACTAGTCCGAAAAATGCTCCGTATTTCTCTGCATTGATGTCTATGCTCTTGCAGATTGGTGAATGTGTTCTTAATGTCTATGTAGTATCTCAGTTCCAATTTCATGTGCTAAAGTGGTCTGCAAGTTGATTTTTTAATCTTATATCTCATGATTGAGCATTCTATGTGTCTAAGATGAAGTATTTTGTCCATATTTGGTTTATGGTGATTGCTAGTGGCATGACTTTATGAAAGAAGTTTCTAGAAGTATTTTTGGATGTTTATAGAACATCCCCATGTGATCTGCACCTTGTTGATTGGCCTCTTTGGTGTTGGATTGTGTCTTGAGTTGACTTTCTCATCTATTTGTGGATATTTGACCAACATGGCTTGTTCCTTTTCTTGTACCATGTGCTTGGGGGTTTGCGCTCACAATTGAAGATGTTTTAATATGTTTTTGGGTCCTTACCTATCTTGGTTAGAATCACATTGAGTCAATTCAATCAAAAGTATGTTTTTTTGGCCAATTGGTTATGTGCTTCACGTTTCATCTACATGTTTCCCTATTGTCGACTTAGGTTAATGTGCGCCAGCATGTGAATTGTTTTGAATCACATTGGAAGATGTAATAAGATTGTTTTTGGTCCTCTCTATGCTCAAGATTGGACCACAATATGTTGTTGTGGCTGGCTTGGTGAATTCATTGTTTGTATTCTTTCCTAGCTAACCTAATTGATGTTTTAAGGTCTTGTAATGGATATAAATGTAAGAACATTTCGAATGCAAGAGGTATGAAAGTCTGAACAAGTGCGATAAAGTGTGAATGTGGAATAAATTGAATATCCAATAGAAATAAGTATGAAATTGTTTGAAAGAAAGATCAGATGTGCTTGAATGCCTCGGTCAGTAGAGTGAATTATTGACAAATATTGTAATTCTTTAGAAACTATTTGTATCCTACTCTAAGATAGTGAATCTCAGCAGGTCCTTTATCTTACCCCTAAAGTTGTGTTAGCTTTAGTTCAACAAGTCCTTTGTATCTTGCATTGAGGTAGTACACGTTGGTCTGCAACTCCTTTTTGGCAATGAGCCTTTATATTATGAGTTAACTCTCACTGTGGTTTTTCCCTCATTGGTTTTCCCACATAAATTAGGCATCATCTTGTGGATGTGTGTTCTTGTCTCTTTTATCATTGTTGTTGATTTTATTAGAGTTAGAATTGGTGTATCTTTGATTGTGGAAGTTGTTGAAGCCTTATACTATTATATCCTTCTCTAAAACTATTCTATTTAAGAGTTTTGATTTGGTTAAGTGTTGAAAAGTTCTTGTTCTGGAAGGGATTAATTTTTTGAGTAGACTGATTCACCCCTCTCTCAATCTCTGGGTGTGTTAAAAAATGTGCATGTTGGAGCCAAATTGACTACGTCAACACATCTAAGTGGTCAAGTGAATGTGACTAGAAGCATTCGTTCATTCCCCAAATCACTATCTTTGTAGGCTATGTTATTTTGAAACAATCTCTCAAGATTCTTGTTATCACCTAGAAATGCACCATATGCAAGTGATGGAAGCTGAGCCTTATAGAAACATGGGATCATTTCAAGGCTATGGGTCACCTAAAGTTGAAATGAACCTCCGGAGAAGGCCGGCTTCCTTTGTGCTATCACCTAAACTACTAATCTTTGTGAGGTAAAGGGAGAAAGAATACATAAATTAGAAACTACTCCTATGGTGATACACCAAATTTGTTGGGAGACATATAACACAGCTTAGACACACAATTTCAATCAATGACAAAAGTATTGTCTTACACAACTCAATCACATACGTTTTCTGCATAAACATTTCATGAAAAGGTTCATATGGCTACACCCCTAGAAGGAAGAAACAACTTCACAACTAGAGAATACTGCACTATAACACATCTCACAACCTGCAAAAATACATATTGCTCTACAAAAAGGTGCTGAAATAAGACATAACCACAAGGAATCATACAGTTTCACAAGTAGTTTCATCAATTATACAAATGCACATGATTTAATAGAGAGATTGAAAAGGTAAAGTACTTATACTCATTGATTTCAATGGTGAACACTGATATACATGTCTATCATGAGCTACAAAACATAGCCTCTCTTCTACAAAGAACTCTACAAGTTACAGAAGCAGAAAAAGTACCAAGTCCGAACTATCTACAAAAAGGCAAAAAATGCCCTATATACAAAAGAGTGTCGGCCCCTTAGGGCTTACAAAAATATCTCCCTTTAGGATAAATCTCCCTCAAATCTTTTTGATGAAATTAATGTTGCATCCCCATGGCCATGTCAGTGTGGAGTCGCTCCAGGAATGGCCTCCCTGATCTTTTGCAACTACCGCATTCACTTCTAGTCTTTGTGTCCCTCGTCTTTGAATCTCCTTGCCGAGTTGCTTTGAATGCCTCAGGAGCCGGGCCGAGCCACATGTGTTTGTTGATCCTCTTAAGAGCCAGGTCAAGCTGCCTTGATGCCTATGCTTCCCTGATTGATCAAGCGGATGCCACCCAAAGGCACTTCGGGCGGTCAAAGCTCTTCATCAAAATCGCATCTCGGTGAGACACTAGAAGTGTCTCGCCGATGCGATTACGCCCCTCTGTAGCTATCGGCATAGAAAACAACTGTCGCTGAGAGTTCTCATCGAGCCACAAAAGTTATATCGAAATCGTCTTTGTCATCGCTCAGAACATCGGCAAGACATATTGCTTTCGGCAAGATGCTACAACGAGCCCTTCAGGAGTCATACCGACATTGCCACTTCATTGGCAAATTCATCGTTGTCGGCCAGAGATTACGTGTTCGGGAAGACCTTATATCGAGCCCCTCCTCTCTCGGCGAGCACATCCATGTCGGCAAGACCCTACCGAGTCGGCAGGACCTCATAGTGATGCCGGATCTTCCTCCCCGAGCTCATTCTGTATCGGCCAGACCCTACCGGGTCGGTGAGACCTCATGGCGAGCTCATTTCATTTACCTCGAGCTCACTTTTGTTTCAGCGGGACCCTATCTTGGTCGGCGAGACCTTTCGCCGAATTCAAAATTTCCATTAAGACTCCCCGATGGGGACCACCATTCCATGTTGGCGAGATAGCTCCCTTTTTCCGAGACATCATACTGAAGGAGAAACCCTTTGGTGAAACCTCCACACTTCGGCCAGACCTCCCGGCGAATACAAGTATTTCTCCTCAGGATGGTTCCATCTCGGCTAGACTCCTCCTCCTCGTCGAGACCTTATGGCGATAGTAGACCACTCACCTCGAGCTCATTCTATTTCGGCCAGACCTTATTGTGACCTGTTGTGACCTTTTCACACATCGCCCCATTCAGATGGGGACCCCCTTATTTTTTGCTCCGTTCCGGTTTTTTGGCTTGGGTTTTTCCTCGCTCTCTCGCTCTGTCTCTTTTCTGGTGTCTGTCTTTCCGGGGGGTTGTGTCGTCATTGAGCTTAAATGTGAAGATATTGGCCAATTCTAAATTAGGGTTTCATCATTTTTTGGTCAAGTCAAGGTCAAGTAGGGCCAGTAAATTGAAAATTGAACTTAGCAATGTTGTCAGCAGACATCCAGCAAGCTTCCGGCCAAATTTCATCAAATTCCGAGATACTTACTATTTTTAGTAAGCCTGCAAT
>VDFB02231211.1:162112-189670 GCA_007258455.2 Sequoia sempervirens | reverse complement strand
TTGGGTGCCTCAAAAATGTTTTCACCCTTAGATATGTCCTTTATTTTTTTCTTTTTCACGATTCGATAGAGCCACATCGTGGTTTTCACTAGGGGATCTCTTTTTAATTTTTAAATTTTTACTTTTGTGACTGAAGGACCCAATATTAGCTCCAAAGTATGCTCCTTCACTAATTTCAATGTCAAATCTTTCCTTATGATCTCTAGGTGGTATTCCATCTCTTAGTCCCATAAACTCAGCGATAACTTTCTCATTTCAGAATTTGTCTAAAACTAGCACTTGTTGTTGGTCCTAGTCAATCAATTGAGGGTAGGTAAGTTGAAGTTCATGTTTCTAGGATGGTTTATCAAATTAAAGGCTCATGATGGTATTTATAAAGATATTCTCAAATATTTTAGTGATGTACATGAAAGAGTCTTTGATGGAATCATCATCATTAGATGTCCTAACCACAGGAGAGGATGGACCCTCCTCACAAGGGGCATTTTTAGTGTTAGGAGTATTAATGTCCAATGAACCATATACTATCTCTTGATTATTCTTATGCTTTTCTAGGATAATAGGTTCTCTCATACCTTTCTCACATATTCCAAAGCTTCCTTTTCCTATGAATCCCATATTTTTGATAAGCTAAGAGCCTTTGTTTTTATGATCAAAAGTGATAGCTTCTGGATCTTCTTCTTCTTCCTTGTATAACCAAGTATAAACATCTTCACCTATGAATTCCTTGTTCAAATCTCCCCATTTAATGAAGATCGTGGGTTTGAATTTGATACTAGTAGTATCAACCTTACTAATTTCATGTGGTTTTCCATATGATCTTGGTGATAGTGGAAGTTTTCAAACACAAAAGGATTATTTTAGATGATAATCCCCACAACCGTTGTCTAGCATTTGGATCTTGAGATCGGATTTAGGAGGGTTTTCTTGGGGATGATGGAGCAAGGGAGGATGAGGCTAAATATGAATGGGTCAATGTAAGAAAATAAGCAGAAGGAGATATCACTGCTAGGAACTTGGAAGATTCTTAGATATTTTCTTATAAGTTCTTGCAATAACGAAAGGGTTTTGGATAGGTTAAAGGGATAGCTTACATTACATGAATCTAGGGGCATCCCAAGAGAAGGTTATATGGTAGCTCAATATCCAATACTTGATAAATTTTTTCCACTATTGCTGGTCCCACTTGAATAGAAAGTTTGATAGTACCTTTTGAGTCTCTCTCATTATCATTATAGGCCCTAATGGAAATTTTTTTCTCCTTTTGAATAACCTCATTGGAATATCCTAGCTATTTTATAAGTTTTAGGGTAGAAATGTTTAAGCCCATGCCACCATCTATAAATACTATCTTGATTTTATGTTTATGGATGCATAATTTAAGGTATAAAGCTTGATTGTGATATGTGTGTAAGGGAAGATCCCTTTCAGAGAAGAGGAGATGATGGGTAGAAGAAATTTTTCCTACCTATCGGTTCTTTTTAATTCCCAACTAGATCTCATAGATAATCTATGATTTTGCCATTTCCAATAGTCAATTATCTAGAGGGATTGGCCAACCAACAGGTGAAAGTTAAAATAACCTTCCATCTACACTTTGGGCTCTACAAAACTTGGGAGGGTGACCCCATACAATTTTCTCAAGGTATCCTATGCCAATTTATCCTAAACATTGTAAACAACATATATTTCCTACACATAATTGCTTGACAATTACAAAAATGCAAAGATCTAGCAATATCTCTAAGTATTTAACATTTCACAGCAGTGGAACATGATATTTCATATGAATTTTCAATAAAAAACATGTAATTGGATTTAAATATTGAAAATATTTGTGTGTGAAAGACCTTAGAAATGCAACATAGACACAACTTTAGTGACTGGTGCCTTAATCTAGGGTATGGAGTCATAACCAATGTAACTAAAAAATGCATAACAAAGTTCCCCCTAAACATAATAGAGCTATTTAGTGATGCATTACACCATTAAACTCATAAATATTAACCAATTATACTTATCATATCCATGTATACATCCACAAAAATCTTTATCTCTATTAAAGTATTTAACTTATTCTTTGAATAAGAGCATTAACAGATAATAAACATCCAAAGGAAAGACAATGGAGATGAATTAAAAGATATTTGATTCATTTCATTCATAACCAATGCAAAGTATACAAAAGGAAAATATTGGCTTTAGAAATATGCTAGTGTATTGAAAAATGATAGTACTATCATACCATTCTTTCAAAATTAACAAGGGTAGACTCTATAACCTAGAAAATGACTTAGACGTTATTTTCTTTGCATTTTGTATTACAAAAATCTCCAAAATTGATCAATCATCCCATGCAAATGGCCTAGAATTTCATTTTATAAGATAAGGGAGCAACACGCCTTAGACCATTTACACATGTCATATTTTCAATTGACATTCATTTACATTTGAAAAATACAACTACAACAACCTAATCATGGATGGAATATTCCAAGGACAAAAGCAATTATATTTACTCTTTATAACAATCCCTATCCTTTCCCAAAATATTTGATACTGATGGTTGGTACTTTGCTGCTTCATTTCTTTATTCTTCTTAATTCGAACCCTGGAAAGCTAAGCTAGCATGTGAAGACAAAATCCTAGTGTGCAAAGATATGATAATACCTCATGTTGTCATTACAAAAATAGTTGGATGGTGTTGAATGTGCATATAAGACAAAAAGTGTCCACATCACCAAAAGAGATCCCTACAAGTTAGGAATTTTATTGTATTTCTTATCCTATGTGTCATAGTATTCCTCTGAAGACCAGTTGAAGGCAATGAACTCATCTAGTTTATTTCTATATGGGCCATATTTCTTTACCACCTCATTTGCATCCTTATCAAATTCTTCCAAGAATTTACTGGTGAAGAATAATTTGTCCATATTATTCTTTAGCATATCAATCTTAACATGTCCACCTTCACATATCAAAATAACCTCTGTAGTGATGGAATTTCCCATTTGTGCTCTCCATTATTCATATTTTTTCACAACTCCACTACTATCTAGAATGCCTCGCAATAGGCCAAGATCATTCTCATCAAATTACTGGAGCAATTCCTTAATTCTTTTCTCCAATGGATCAACTAGTCCCTAATAATCAATGATTCCTTTTACCACCTTATAGGTGGGATAAATCTTTGTTGGTTTATTAAGCTCATGAGCATACCCCTTAATCATACCAGCCAATGGACTAAGCTTGGGTAACCATAACTGTATCGGTGGGATTGCCATTGATCTTCTCATTTCAAACATTCTTATCATATCAAACATTAATGAATAATTTGAATAAATGATATTTACCCTTTTTATTTACTTCCCCATTAAATTCTCTAATTTTTTTTTTATAATCAATACATTGTTCTCAAATTGGTTCTCTTCAAAAGAATGGAGTAATTCATCATATACCTTGAGTTGTTGAATCAAATCTTTCTTGCTAACTCTTCTCCTTGGTGGGGAAGCAAATGATGTTCTTGGAACAAGATATGCAATTAGTATCTCTTCATACACAACCATCTCTAAAGATGGTGGAGGAGGTGACTGAACTGGAGGAGGCGGTGGAGAAGAAGGTGATGGAACACTTGGTTGCATTGGTTGCTGATTTTTCAACATCTCTATTTGTAACTCCAACTCTGCAAGTGTCTACCTATCCTTATTGTAGGAAACCAAAAATTAATTATAATTTTTAGTTTCTATATTATATTGTCTTGAATTTTCTCAACAGTTGCCTTAATATTTAACAAAATACTTTATTTACTATAATTTTCCCCTAGACAACCAAGATTTTGCCACTTTTCAATCCTCCCACCCAAGCATACATCCAAGATCCTTTGAAATAGCCCCTATGGGATAGTGGGGAATGGTTGTGATTGTGGAACATGACACCATAAGAGCCTTTAGATTAAGGGCCTGCCACTAAAATTGTTTGAACGCTCGTAGGGTCCACTTTGAAAGATGGACACATGGCATCCTCCTGCTATCCCGCAATTAGATTTTTGTGAATATTTTATTCATGCGGGATGATGGAGATCAATTAAATTTGAACATATATTATGTGGGACTAGGTTGAGCTTTACTTAAAGAGTTTATTAAGCACATGCTCAAAGTTTTTACTTAAATCAAGGCCATTTCACTAGGTTATCATAGGACTTGAGACTTAATTTATTTCAAACCTAGGATGAAAAACATTAGAAATAATATATACAAGTTTCATAACCCACATGACTTAAGATTTTAACCAAATATTTGAAACGAGACATGGTCGGTAAGACTAGGATGAAGGAGCCAGTTAACAACACAATTTCAAAGACCTAAGTCATGACTTAAGGAACCGGGAACAACTGATAGCAAGTCAATGATAGATTATAATAAAAGGCTAAGGAATAAATATTGTTAGGGTTTAAAGAGGGTTTTAGCCCTTGGGTGAACCCTAATACATGAAACATGAAGCCCTAGCCTATAGATAACCAACAAAACTCAAAAGAATTGAAATGTGATGCAAGCAATGTTCCACAAATTTTTTTCAGTAGTCCTATTAGTGGCTCTAGTTGGGGATGTTTGTTCACTAGAAAAAGGTGAGATCCTAAGAATCTCATGTGGAGCAGACCAGACAAAACACATAGAAACAAAAAACTAGGGGACACTCAGACAAGTTGAGAAACCAAACCAAAGAAAACCAAACCAAACCTATATACAACACTGTACATAAAATGTATATTACATGGAATAAAACATAACTCATGTGAAGTATGGCTTCAAGAATTTTCCATGTATTGAAAATTCCAGAAGTTCTCTGATAAAATTCTGTAGGAAGTATGAATCTTCGCCATATGTATTGCTTATTATATATGGTCCCAACTAGAGAGCATCAAATTTTCTATGCTTTCCTTTCTCCCGAGCTCTGGCATTCCACATCAACACCATATCTCCAATTTTAAACTTTTTGGAAGAATATTTATTATCATATAAAGTTTTAACTTGTAGCTGCATCTTCATATTTTTTTTTGTGCTTCTCTCCTTGTTTCATCAAGTTCAACCAAAGCATTCATTCTTTGATGCACTTCATCTGTGGTATCATCCCCATACTCTTGAATAAATTTGTATACCTGTAGTAGATTATTTGTAGGCACCCTAGCCTCAAGCCCATAGACCAAATCAAAAGGTGACTGACCTATTACTTTTTTGATGGTTACCTTGTCAGCCCATAAGGCTTGTATAAGTTTAGAGTCCCATGCCTTTTTTTTCTCTATCACGCTTTTGATAATTTTCATCAGAATCTTATTACTAGACTCATCTTGTCCATTTCCCTATGGATGATAAGGGGATGAATATGAGATTGAAATCCCATACTTGTTGTAGAAATCCACAAATTATTCTAACCTAAAACACATAGCATTATCACATACTATTTTCTTAGGTACACCAATCCTGGTCAGAATATTCATCAAAAAATCTATAACCACCTTACTAGTAGCCTTCTTTATAGGAATGGAATCAATCCATTTAGTAAAGTAATTTGTGGCCACCAATATCCATGAATGCCCTCCACTATAATTTTCTGCAATCTCGCCAATAAAAACAATCCCCTATTGTTGGAATGATGCTTACACTATAACTAGCCTAAGGGGTAAGTTTCCTAAATTTTTTAACTTACCAACAAACCTTTGGCATGCATCACATGCCCTTACCAAATTTTGTGCATATTTGAAAAGTGTTTGCCACCAAAACCTTGCCCTCAAAACTTTATGAGTAGTGGTTTGGCCATATAGTGACCACCATAGACACCATTATGCATATCTTTCAAAATCTCTAGGGCTTTTTTCCATCAACACATTTGAGCAGAACTCCATCCATGTTCTTCCACCATAATTCATTGTCAATGATTACATACTTTATGGCTTGGATATTTAGTGTCATTTTCTAGTTTTCATTCATCCCCTTAGGACATGACATATTCTGCAAGTAATGCACAATATTCTTGTACCATCTAGAAGTTTGCATGTCACATATGGGAGATACATTGACATATTCAACATTGTTTATTTGATTAGCATCTAAATTTGATTATGCCATCAACTTGGATAACCATTGACCTCTAACCAACTTTGTAATTTGAATGTCATTTTTAAACTCCTATATTTGGTTGATCCATCTGCATCTCCTTCTAGTGACCTCCTTTTGAGTAAAAATATTTTTGACAATAGTTGTGGGAACATATACAACAATGTTGCACCAACCAGATATGACCTAAAGTTTTTTACTTTCTTCACCAAAGCATAATCCTACTTTTCATTTATATCATATTTCAACTCAAAAGCTTGAAAATACTTGTTGAAGAATGCTATTAGTTGTTCATACCCTTCATTATTTTTCTGTAAAAGTATCACATAAATAGTGTGGAATGAGGTAAAGGAGAAAAGTTGAAAAGGCTTTGAAAAGTCAGGAGAATTCAAAATAGGTGCCTCCTTGATAGCTTGTTTGATACTCTTAAAATCCTTGCTAGGTTATTCACCCCATGCTATAGTTTCTCCCCTTTTCAACATTTTTGAAATGGACCTAGTAGTTTCTGCAAAATTAGTTACAAATCTTCTCAAACAATTTCACTAAATACAAAACAAAAAAAAACAACTATAATCCAAAAAGCAATGATGGAAAAATAAATAATAAAAAATAAAGAGAAAGCAATATGAAGAAAAAATTAAGAAAGAGACAAAATTCAGAATAAGACAATAGAAAAAGACAAATCACATAAGACAAAATTAAAAGGATACAATTTTTGAAGAGAAGCACTCCATTCAAATGAAGTGAATATTAAAAATCTTTTGAAAACCCTTTACATTCTTTGGCTATGGTATCTTTTCAATAGAAACCACTCTCTCTGGGTCTATTCTCACACCTTCTTTTGAAAGTCTATTGTCACACCTTCTTTTGAAACTATGTGCCCTAGTAACTTCCTTTTGTTACTCCAAAATCACACTTCTTAGAACTAAGAGAAGTACCATATTCCAATGCTCTAATGAATATCTTCTCTAAATGCATGCAGTGTTCCTTCTTTTTCTTGGAGTATGCAATCAAGTCATCTTGGTATACCGCCATGAAGATATCAATAAAATCAAAGGCTACATCCATAGCTCTTTAGAATGTAGCACCAACATTAGTCAAGCCAAAAGGTATCCTGACATAGACGCTAGTTCCCCAAGGAGTTGTAAACGAAGTCTTGTACTACTTTGATTCCTTAACTTTTACTTGGCTATACCTGAAAAAGCCATCCATGATAGATAATAACTCACAACTAGTTACCTTATGTATCATTGCTTCCATATTTGGTAGTGGATAGATATCTTTTAATGATGATATATTCAAATTTCTAAAATCTACACAGTTTGATGTCACCATCTTCTTCCTATCTAGCACAAGATTTGACACCCAAGTTGAATATTTGATGGGGCTTAATGATTCCCCTATCTCTTAACTTCATCAATTCTTCTTGCATCTTTTGTGCTAGAGTTGAATTGATAGGCCTTTGTTTTTATTTGAAAGGTTTTGCATCATCTTTCAATGGTATTTCATCCTGAAAGAGATATTCTCTATAGGCCTTTGAGTCATCATAATACCAAGAAAATACATGTTTGTATGTAAATAAATAAGCATTGCTTTAACTTGGGGCTTCATTTTCTTCTCCATATATACTTTCTTTGGGGCATTTTATGTCCCTAGGTTTACCTCTTCCAAATCCTCTTTATGGGTTGAACACTACTTGATAGTACTCTTATCAGGACCATCAAACACCCTTTCTAAAGCAACCAACCCTTTGGGATTTTTATTGGTTTTGAGTTGTATTACCTCATTCCCAAATATTATATCCTTCCCATCTACTACTTCCACAAAAGCTCCAAAATCAATTTATTGACTTTCATAATATCAACACATTGCAAAAACTTCAATTTGTCATCATCATTGTTGAAGGCTTTCCATTTTTGAATTTTTTTAGGGATTGAAGGCTTGGTTTTGTGTTGTTAATGTGTTAGTATCAAAGTAAAACAATAAAACACACAAAATAAAACTTTAAAACTAAAGAAAAGCTAATTAAATTGAATTCAAAGAAACAAGCGAAGCTTCTTCAGAGCCGTTCCATCTTCCTCTATCTCCAGAGATTTGTTTGAAGCCGCTGCTCTCAGATTGTGTAAGCAAAGCTTCTCCAAATGGCAATCTGTAGAACGAGGTTGCAAAATGATAGAGCTTCTCTATGCTATATGCTGGTGAAGTGAAAGTACTGACACAGATATGCACAGGGGCTGTGATTTGTGGATGCTATGATATGAAGTGGATATGCCATGATATGCTATGATTCTATACTATGAATGCTAAAAACTATGCTATGGATGTTTGAAGGCTATTTGCAATTTGGCTATAGTTTATTTGTATGAAGACTTCTCTATCATTTCAAAGACCTGACAGTCCTTTTTATAGCTTTTTGCAAGCAAAATCCTGGCTGGCAAAGATCAATGGCTGTGAGATTGTCTGGTAAGTTTGAATGGTGAGAGATGGAGAGGTTGAGAGGAAGATGGAGAATGTTGGGAGGTTGGAGAGAAGAATGGAGCCTTGTCTTCAACCCACGGGAACAATCTTGCACAGGAATAGAGAAATTTAATTTTTCTGTTTTGGAAGTTTGTTTCACGGTTGTTTGAAGATAATCCCCAGATTAATTAAATAAATAAATTTATTTAATTTCATTTATATAAGTTTGATTTTTGATTTTAGAACTATAGAAGATTTAATTAAATATTTTGGAATATTTAATTGTGATGTGACTTTTAGAAAATTAATTAAATATTTTGAAATATTTAATTGTGAATGATATTAGAAGAATTAAATTAAATATTTAGAATATTTAATGATGAATGGACATTAGAAGAATATTAGAATACTTAATCTTTATTTGAATAAAATATTCAAGCCAAGATTAAATGATAATTATTATAAATAAATCGTAATGTTTATTTAATTAATTAAGAAATGAATAAGAAAAAATGATTAAATAAACTTATTTATTTAATCGAAATGAAAGAATGAACAATATAAAAAAATTATTTAAATTTATTTATATGCAGATTGAACTCAAAGATTTAATTAAATATTAAAAATATTTAATTCATTACCAGAATATGTGATGTGACCATTTTTAGGTGTATACATTTTGCCCCTCTTTGAAGTGATGTGTTTTACGCATTTCTTCAAAGAATTTTAAAATTTTCCCCAGATGTTAACTGAAGAATGTTGATAGGTATATGCCCCCTCGAACGATGAATCGATAATATTTTGATTTTTGTGAATTTTTTTTGAATTTTTAGATGTTTTGAAATTTTTATGATTTTGAAGATGTCGATTCATCGTTTTGAAAATGATGATGTGAAGAAAATGACTTGAAAAGATGTAAGATGGAAAATTGATGATTAAAATTGCCCCTGCTGTGATAAAATGTGTTAAAATCCACCAATTTTGCTTTTAAATAGGTTAAAAATGTCATTTTCCATGTCATTTTCCATTTTAACCTAGTAAAAATTGTAAATTTTGAGCTTTGGAGTGAGAAATATGGCACTTCCGATTCACCAACATCGTTTCGAGTGCATCCGATGACATTAGCAGCCGGCACACTATGGACCCGCGGTATGTATCCCGTTAAACTTCTGCTTTGTGAAAATTTTCTTTTCGAAACATGTTTATCAATGTTTTGATTGTGAAAGATTGTGGTTTAGCGCCCTTAATAATTTTCATAGCACCCTTGATAATTGCCATAGCACATATGATTCTATAGCGCCGATGAAGCTTTTTGTAGCGCCCTTAATCATTTCTGTAGCGCTCTTGATCTTGTAGCGCCCATGAAGATTTTTGTAGCACCTTTAATCCTGTAGCGCCCATGAGAAATTATGTAGCGCCTATGATTGGATGTTGTTGTGAGTGAAAAATATGTTCCCAAAGTTGTTGGAAAACAAATAATAATTTATAAATTTGCTTTTAAAGTTGTTAAAAACAAATAAGATTGATAAGTTTGTTTCTAAAGTTGTTAAAAATAAACAGGATGTTGATAAATCTGCTTTTCATGATGATGGAAAACAAATAGTTGATTGATATGTTTGCTTCTAAGGTTGTTAAAAACAAACATGATTTTGTTTATTTGCTTTCCATGATGATGAAAAACAAATAGTTTGATTGATATGTTTGCTTCTAAAGTTGTTAAAAACAAACATGATTTTGTTTATTTGCTTTCCATTATTAAAAAAACCAAATAGTTGATTGATATGTTTGCTTCTAAGGTTGTTAAAAACAAACATGATTTTGTTTATTTGCTTTCCATGATGATGAAAAACAAATAGTTGATTGATATTCAGATTTGATTGATAATTCGTGATGATTTGATATTGATTTTGCTTTGTCATGTTGATGTATCAATAGGAGAGATTGAGCGTTTTGCAGTCACGGAAGACATTCCCAAAGACATGGGGATTGATTCCATAGCTGTTACAGTTAGATCGAGATGTGATCGAGGCCTGTGGATTGAGTTCATTGCTTGACATGCCTGAGGTGCACCTCAACAGAGCTTTATTGACAGCACTCACAGAGCGGTGGCATAGTGATACCAACACATTTCATTTACCGACCGGAGAGATTACCATGACCCCTGAGAACGTGTACCGTATCTTGAGGATCCCAGTGATGGGAGAGATAGTGTTCTTTGATAGCCGAGAGGCTGGAGGCATTGATGCTTTGAGGAGGATTTTCAGAGATGATGAGATTGCAGGATACTTCATCCCATGGGGCGAGATGGAAGATTCATATCCACTCTTACTGTCTATACTTGCTGGTTTCATTGGAGGTGTTCTATGCCCCGACCATAGGTTGAAGGGGTTTGCAGTCGGGTGGGGTCAAGTTCTGGAGAGGATGGTCATGCAAAGTACACGGTATGCATGGGGGTCATGCATGCTTGCTCATTTGTATGATGAGTTACATCATATTGTATACGGTAGAGGCCGAAGTTTTGCTGTTGGCTGTTCATTATTACAGATATGGGAATGGGAGCATTTTTCCATTATGCGACCATTGAATCGTGGACGACACCTGTCGGTCGATCATACAAATGGGGATATGTTGATATTATTGCTCAACCGAGACTGGGAAAACTAGATCATTGGCAACATCTCTTAGATGGTCTTGATACAGTATGCTGGCTTCCATATTTTGATTGTGAGGCATGGCCAGAGGATGTGAGGGAGATGCCCTATGTCTGTACGTCCAGATATGATTTCTTATGAGGCAGCGGTGGTAGAGTTCACCAGTTTAGGAGTTGTGATGTGGGATTACCGAGTTGATGTCCTTGACTTAGGGATGATGCCAGAGTATAGTCAGTATGTGTTAGAGCATCCTGCATCACGTATGTTTGATCCTGATGAGCCTGTTGCTCCGGTTGCTATACAGAGACCACAGAGAGGTGGTCAGAGATGACAGAGAGACAACTTCAAAGGGTGATGATTCAGAGGGAGGTGATGATGATGAGGAGAGTGAAGGTAGTGATGATGATTCAGAGGGAGATGATGATGATGAGGAGAGTGGAGATGATGATGGTGGGAGAGGTGGTGGTAGGGGTGGTAGGAGAGGTGGTAGAGGTGGACCGTGGATGAGACATACATATTCATCTACTTCAGTAGATCCAGTGGTGTCAGGTCAGATATCTTCTTTACAGAGTACAGTGTAGAGCTTACAGAGTCAGCTAGCACAGGCACATACCTCGATTACACAGCTTTAGGGACAGTTGACGTCAGTTACTGCTAAGAGAGATACAACTAGACAGCGGGGTGAGAAGGCCATTGCCTTAGCTGATAGTCTACAGAGAGTAGCAGTAGGTACCCTGCCTGGTGACATGATGAGAGAGGTGACCAGAGCCACCTGGGAGGCCGAGTTCTATAGGACTAGATATCATGATGTGGTTCCCCATGAGCGGAGGGAGAGTTATACATAGTCACGGTCTACTCATAGTCGCTCTCGGACTACCAGCAGGGGTGTGACACAGCCATTACCTCCAGGAGGGCCAACAGGGACAGGTGGAGTAGGTCCATCAGGTGTAGGTGGTACAGGTCCCAGACCAGCACCATCAGAGGATAGCACCGCCTAGTGCATTTTACATGATGTTTTAGTGATACTCTGTTGAGACATTTGTATACATCTTGAGATGATCTCATTTTTGATGATGTTATATCATGTGTAGTTGACATCTTTGTACATTTTGACATTCATTTTTGAGATATATGAAATGCAGCGATGATTTATGACGAATGGTTCAATTTCCTATATATGCATGATGTGTTATGATATGATGGTTTCTCAATTTTTTTATGCTTATAATGTATATGTATGCATGATTTATGAAATGAATGAAATCTATTGATAAACGATTATATGAATATGATGGATGATATAATTTGTGAATGCTTATAAATGTTTTGATTTTGATGTATGCTTTATTTTGCATGATTTTCTGATGCAAATATGTATGAAAAATGTTCGAAATGATATCTTTGTGAATGTCAAAATATACTCAGTCATGTATTCGAAAAGATATGAAACACTTGATACCTTGCCAGCTTTTTGGGAAAATCTATAAATGCAAAATGCAGATGAATGCAAGCTATACTAACCATGCAGGATATTCATACAATATTGCCATTTGGAGAGCTTATTTGTGCTTTTGTATCATCATAGATCATTGAAATGTTGAAAGTTAATACAAGCATCAAAGGGTTTGTTAGCACCAACGATGACCTGAGTATTGCTTTCATGAATTTTGATATAGCAAGTTAATACAAGCATCTAGGTATAATTGAACTGAGATGACCTAAGTATTGCTTGCATAAACAGACAAGAGTTAACCCGTTTCCCATGCAAATTTTGAAATGTCATCAATGATACGTAGTAGAGCATGTCTCGCGACCAATTTTCATAGTACTAATGATTTCCTCGCAAACAACAGAGAAAGAAAAATCATACTCCTTCCTTTCTTTTCTAGTTCAATACATCATTGAATTGCTCCAGAGGTATGATAGAAAATCAAACAACCATTCAAATCTTTTCCTAAAATATTTCAAACATTATTCAGATTAAGATCATCCAAGTTGGTTATCATCATTGATGTTCTTGTTTCGATGTTTGTTTTGGATCATGTTGTTTTGATTTCAATTGGCATTGGATAAGCATGTGGTGATTGATTTGATACGACAATGGATGTTGCATTTTGACAAACCATCTTGTGTCCATTTGTGATGTTTGAAAAGCTCGTTGCCCCTCTCTTGTTCAGTCTATACTGCTTCCCCCACCGAAAACACAACCTAAAGATTAA
This sequence comes from Sequoia sempervirens, assembly GCA_007258455.2. Lineage (NCBI taxonomy): Eukaryota > Viridiplantae > Streptophyta > Pinopsida > Cupressales > Cupressaceae > Sequoia > Sequoia sempervirens. Next base: position 176,233 of record VDFB02231211.1, on the reverse strand, counting down.
GGATATGTACAAATTTCATCAAGCCATGATGAAACACAAGGATTCCTGTTGCATGATACGGATACGAAAGATATGTACAGATGATAGATATGGATGGATGATGCCGAAAATGAATGCAAGACATAAGCTAATAGATGGAGGAGCCTATTTTAATCACAAGTAGTGCCTGTTTGCCAGGTTTTCACCACTTATTTTTATTGCACTTTTTCAGGACTTTTTATTTGATTTTTTGGATTTTTTTGAGATTGATTCAGACAGAACTTCTTCAAATGAATTCTATTGATTGGCTCTTCAAACAGGTCCCCTTCTGATGTAGATAACTGATATGCACTAGAACCATATGATGCAATGATGACAAATGGACCAAGCACGTTTGGTTCAAATTTTCCTTTCTTTTCTCTATCTTGCTGATTACGTGGATTTTCTCTCAAGACTAAGTCACCTACTTGAAATGTCTGTGATTTAACTCGGTGATTGTAGCTACGGGACATAACTTGTTGATAACCCTTCAAATGGTCAGCTACATGTTGACGTCTTTCATCTAATAGTTCTAACTCTTGCAGACAAGATACTCTGTAGTCCTCATCATTTATCAATCCCTTGAGTGAGACCCTAAGCGAAGGTATTTCAACCTCTAGTGGTAAGATCGCTTCTTCTCCATTGACCAAGGCATATGGTGTAGCTCCTGTTGGTGTGCGAATGCTGGTTCTATATGCCCACAAAGCTGGATTTAATTGGACATGCCAATCACGACCGACATCATTTACTGTCTTCTTCAAGATCTTCAAGATTGTTTTGTTGGAAGCTTCTGCTTGACCATTACCCTGTGGATAGTAAGGTGTAGAGAACTTGTGTTGGATGTGAAATCTTTCACAAAGTTCATCAACATCCTAATTCTTGAAAGGCCTCCCATTATCAGTGATTATAGAATTAGGAATTCCATATCTACAAATGATGTAATTCAGAATGAATGAAGAAATTTGTTTACCGGTCACGATTGTCAAAGGAACAACTTTGATCCATTTTGTAAAATACTCCATAGCTGTGATAATGAATTTATGCCCATTTGATGATGAAGGATGAATTTTACCAACAAGATCTAGTCCCCACTGAGAAAAAGGTCATGTCGGAGTGAAAGGTTGCAGTTCTTGTGCAGGTGCATGAATAAGATTCCCATGGATCTGACATTTAGAACATTTCTTGATAAAAGTAAAAGATTCTTTCTCCATGGTAGGCCAATAATATCCCATTCTGACAAGTTTCTTGGCTAAGGTTAAACCACTTGAATGAGTTCCACAAATACCACCATGAACCTCTTGTAAGGCTTTTCCAGATTCGTCATGTTCAAGACATCAAAGGAGCGTACCATCAAGACCATGTCGGTAAAGGATATCAACGATCAAGGTATAACGGGATGATTGGCGTATGAAATTCCTTTTTTGGTTTCGAGATAAGTCTGGAGGTAAGATGTTATCTTTCAAATAGGTATAAGTCTTGCCATATAAAGGTGAATCAGAACCGGTTAAATGACATATGACTTGGGTCTTAGGATTATCATAGGCGGGAGAAAACAATTGTTCCACCAAGAATTCATGCTTGGTTTGATCTTCTGATAGTTGTAATAAGGAAGCAATTGTAGCCATTACATCCGCAACTTTATTATCAATCCTTGAGATTTGTGAAAACTTGATTGACACAAAATACTTCTTATAATCATCCACCATGTTTTTGTAAGGTAGCAACTTATCATCTTTAGTTTGATAATCATCCTTAATTTGATTAATGACAAGTTGTGAATCACCGTAGACTTGGAGTTTTGTAATCTGCCATTCCAAGGCTATCTTTATCCCTATGAGCAATGCCTCATATTCAACTATGTTATTTGTGCAAGGAAACATCAACCGATATGATCGTGGAATGGTATGTCCTTCAGGTGTGACAAAGAGAATCCCTGCCCCCTAGCCATGTTGTGTATAAGATCCATCAAAGTACAGTGTCCATGAGTTCTGAATTTTTGCTGTGAAGACATCTGCATCAGGAAACTCAATGTGCATTGGATTTTCTTCTTGTAAAGATGCTTCGGCCAACTGATCTGCGATGACCTGTCCTTTAATAGCTTTTCGATCTACATAGTGAATGTCAAACTCACTTAAGATCATTACCCATTTTGCAAGTCTTCCTATTAAAGTAGCTCTGCTTAGAAGGTATTTTAGTGGATCAATCTTGGTTATTAGCTTAACTGTATGAGCCAACATATAGTGTCACAACTTTTGAGAAGCAAACATCACTGCGAGGCAAGCTTTTTCAATGAAAGTGTAGTTTAATTCATGACTTGTTAAAGTTCTGCTGATATAGTATATGGCCCTTTCTTTGCCTGTAGAATCCTCTTGTGCTAGTAATGCTCCCAAGGATACTTCTGTTGTTGAAATATAGAGTATGAGTGGCTTTCCTGGAATGGGTGGAATTAAAACTGGTGGGTTCATAAGATATTGCTTGATTTGATTGAATGCTGCTTCACATTTTTCTTCCCATTTGAATGGGATATTTTTATGCAATAAATGTGTAAATGGTAAGCTTTTGTCTGCCAGTTGAGCTATAAACCTTCTGATGGACTATAGTCATCCTTGCAATGATTGAAGCTAATTGATATTTCATGGTGGCGGCATGTCCATTATAGCTTGTACTTTTTCTGGATCAACCTCTATGCTCTTTTTTGAAACAATGTATCCTAGGAGTTTTCCAGATGTAATGCCGAAAACACATTTCTTTGGATTGAGTCGAACATTGAACTTCTCCATTCTGACAAAGATTTTTGATAAGATTTCAAGATGTCCTTCTCGTGTGTGAGATTTGGCAAGGAGATCATCAATGTAATCTTCCATGAATGTATGCGTCATATCATGAAAAATTGTCGTCATTGCTCTTTGGTAAGTAGCTCCAACGTTCTTTAACCCAAATGGCATTAGGTTCCAGCAATAAGTACCCCAAGGGCATGTGAATGCTGTTTTATCTTGATCCTCTGGTGCAATCTTTATCTAGTTGTATCCTGAAAATCCATCCATTAATGAATACATTGCATGGCCAGCAGTTAAATCAACAATCATATCTATGCTTGGAAAAGGGAAGTCATCTTTAGGACAAGCTTTGTTCAAATCTATGAAATCTGTACAAATTCTAATCCTTCCATCTGGCTTTGAAACAGGTACAATATTAGAAATCCATTCTTCATAGTCAATAGTCTGAATGAATCCAACATCTAAAAGCTTTTTTAATTCCTCTTTGACCAATAATGCAACATGTGGATGCATTTTTTTGAGCTTTTGCTTCATAGGTTTTTCCCCTGCGTTGATAGATAAATGATGCATTATTAGATTGGGATCTAACCCTGGCATATCAGCATATGACCAAGCAAAGTTGATTTGATTCTCCTTCAAGAACTCCATGAATTTCAGGACTTCTTCAATTGTTAATGACGCTGCTAATTGTAAAACTTTTGGCTGCTTTGCTGTACTTATGTTGATTGATTCTGTTGGTTCGATCAAAATAGAAGATCTTTCATGATAATGCTTAGGAAAAGTGTCAAATTTCTCATCCTTCAGTGCCTCAAAAAGGTTTTCACTGTCAGATTCGCTCTTTATTTTTCTCTTGTTGTGGTCTATCACTGCCATTTTTCGGTTTTCACTGATAGATCCATCTTTTATTTCATTTATTTTGCAGCTAAGAAACTTGACACCCTCCTTATAAAAATCATGAGTATGAAATTCTTGGGTGAAACAACTGTTTTCCTCATTAGAGGAACAAAGGAAATTTATAATGTCCTCATCATCATGAAATGTAGGGATATGGATAGGTGAATCATTGTCCCAATCAATAAGTTCTGGATAAACTAAAGGCATGGGATCATTAGGTTGGGTAAGGTCTTGAGCTGTCAAAGTCATAATGTGGTTGTCATCTTCATAGTAGACAAGGTCTATGATGGTATTCTCTTGTTGATTGTCAATCTCGTTAAAATCTGATTCGTCCTCACTTGAGTCATGATCGCTTTGTAAAACATAATCAAGTGGAGGCCTTGAACCTTCTCCTTGTATGAGAATGGGTGCATATTTGTGTATGGTATCAACTTGTTTGTCTCTCCAAAATTCATCATTGTAAATGGTGTCCCATTCATATTCATTAGAATCAGTATCTGAACTATTCTGCAATTGGAAAATTGATTCATGAGATTTATCTAACATTGATCCTCCTTCATTTGTTGGTTGTGCTTGCTGTGAAGTAGAGTCTTCTGTATTTTTACCATATCCAAGTCCTGTTTTATCATTTGGATGTATTGAAATAGGTTGAATTGGTTCTATGATTCCTTCTCTTCTCTTTCCTATAGGACCATTTCCTTCATAGCCCATCTTTTGCATGATATCGTACCCCTTACCATATTGTTCTGTAGGTAACTTAATGTGGAAGAGAGATTCATCTTCATCTTTGTATAGCCAAATTAGGATGTCCCTATCTTCAGCTTCTTCCTCAGTGGTGTTGGCTTTAATGAATTTTCCATCAAACTTTGTGATTGGCACAGAAGCTTGGGATGTAGAGGCTGTTGCAATCTTTTGATTTGATAAGGTTGGCTGACCATGTGACCTCGGAGAAGGAGGTAAGGTAGAAAGAGATAGCGAATATTCACCTACCCCTTTGTCTTTAAAATTTAGCATAGTGTCAAGGTTCTTTGTTAATTCTTGCAGTTGGCCTTGTAGATTGGAAGAAGAAACAACAAGAGCCTCCCTATTATGTGGCACAAAGGCATCTTGAGCTGCTTGAAGATTTGAACAAGTTTGTGTGCTATTGTAAGCAGCTTGTATAGTTATTTCCTATCCATCGTATGGAAACTTGAGGCATTGATGGTACATTGATGGTACCGCTTGCATATCATGAATCCATGGACAACCCAAAAGTATGTTATAGGAAAGATCTTGATCTAGAACCTGACAAAAAGTATTTTTCACAACAGGTCCCACTCTGATAGGTAGCATTATTAGTCCTTTAGAAGCTCTTTCTTCATCATCATATGCCTTGATAGTTATTTTCCTTCGTGGATCAATGGAATTTTCAGATATTCCTAAGGCATGTATTAGCTTTAAGGTACAGATGTTTAAACCGGCTCCTCCATCTATTAAGAAATGTCTGATTCGGTGTTTATGGATCATGACTTCAAGATAGAGCGATGAATTATGTGGATGTGTCATAGAGGCATCATCTTTTTCATAAAATTAAAGATAAGTGGGGGAAGACAAATGTCCCACCATGGCTTGAAATTTGTTTACATCCAGATCAATATCAACAGTTGTGTTTACAAGAGCCTCTTCTAAAATATTCTTGTGTACGGGGGATATTTTGAGAAGTTCAAGGATGGAGATTTGAGCTGATGTTTTTCTCAATTGATCAACTAGATTATAATGACTTGGAGGAGAAATAGTTTCCTTAGATGAACTTCCTTTAAAAACAACTTTTGCTTGTCCTCTCGTAGTCACATTAACTTGTTGATATTCTTGTTTTCCCTTGATTTTGATAACATTAACTCGTTGATCATCAACATAGATGTGACGGATTTTATTGTCTTCAACATTATGTATGCTTTTTTCTTTTGCATCTGATGTTTCCCCCTTTTGATAGTTTGGTAAAGGGTCTTTGAATGCTTGATGATCATCATTGGTATGATGTCCTTCAATTGTAATGGTGCCATTGTCAATTAAATCTTGTACTAGATTTCACAAAGCTTGACAATTATTCATTCTATGACCTTTACATTGATGATAATTGCAATAATACGAGTCATTCCATGATGGTGGTTTGACTCATGGCTCATAATCTCTTTGTGGTGGTAAGGTGATAACCTTATTATCAAGAAGCTCCTTGAGAGCAGACTCAAGAGATTGACCCAAAGTGGTAAAATTCTGTCAATTTGAAAAGAATGGAGGTCTAGACAGATCTGATGTTTGGGTATTGCCGAGATTTTTTATTGAAATTACCACGATTATCCTTAGTGTTTTGATTGGTCATGCTTTCTTGCTTGGATTTTTTTCCTTGTTGATTGTTGTTTCCTTGTTGACTGATATTTCCTTGTTGACTAGTATTTGCTTGTTGATTGTTTCGTGGAGCACTTGATAGGTTAAAGATAGATGGTCTTGTTCGTAGATTATTTGCATCTACTATACCATCATTGACAACATTTTTATTTTTGTTCCAAAACCTTGTTTTATCATTGTTGTTTTGGTTGGATGTACTTGGATTATCAAGTTTTATCACTCCTCGTTTAACCAAGGCCCCTTCAATGGTGATTGCGTTTTCAATCAATTTTTCAAAGTTATGAGGACAATGAAGGTTAAGCCTATAGCTTAATTATTGATCTAGGCTATTAATGAAGATATCCATCTTTTCCTTTTTAGGAATAGGACAGGAATATCGCGCAAACAACCTTCTCCACCTTTGCAAAAATGTAGTGAAGGATTCTCCTACTTTTGTTTCACTTTACAAAGATCAAGCATTGTTATCTGGTGTTGGATGTTGTAGGAGTATTGTGATATAAACTGATTTATTAACTCCTCAAAGGTTTTGATGGGGGGAGTGATCTTGGAAAGCCACTCCATGGATTGTGCACCCAGACTTCATGGAAACAAACACATTAAGTAGGTATCATCATAAGCGAATTCTAGACTCATATTTCGGAAATCCCTCACATGTTCAATGGGATCAATTTTTCCATTGTACCAATCAAATTTAGGGATTTCACAATGTTTTGGAAAAGGGATCATTTGAAGACTCCTATCAAATGGATAAGGAGATATGTCTTCCAAAACATACTTCTTTGTTGTACCCCCTTGCATCTCCTTTATTTGCCCTTGTAATTCTTTTATCTGTTGAGTAAGGGCACTAAAGTCATTAGGAGGAGTTTCATGATTTTGTTTAATCCCTTCTATATCAAAATTGTGAGGTAACTTGGCTCCTTGATTAGCTAATGAAAGAAAATATCTTTCTTTGTTTCGTTCTAAAATCCTTTCCATAAGAGTATGGAATTGGGGATCTTGCTTTGCTTCTTGAAGCTTTTCTTCTGTTAATTCGTCAATATTAAATGTATCCTCTTCTTTCTCAGTATGGTCACCCATTTTGCTTGTAGTGGTTTCTCCTTCATCTTTTTCCATGTGTTTTTGAGATCTCGTGAAGACAGGCATAAGTTTTGTTCCAAACTCTACGTACTTTTGATCAAAAGAATGAAATAGTGCAACTTGTGATGGATATAAAAGTCAGGATAGAATGAAAATTCTATGACTTGAAAGATTTCTAACCTTTAGCTTGTGTTGTTCCCTAATTGAAAGGATGAAAATCCTGTTGGTGGGAATTTAAGCAAAAGATCAAGAAAAGGATAACTTTGCACTCTATGAAATTTTGATCATAGCTTTGTAAAAGGATGGATTTTGTGATGAATGCCTAATGTGATTGAGTTCTCTATTGCAGAATTTGATTTGGACAAGTAGAATATTCAATTGCAGGTTGGGGAATATAATAGAAACGAATACGTTGACTATGGTTGTGCCTTTGAGAAAGGGCTCTTCTTTGAAAAAAAGCTTGTGAGTACAAAGGTTCTATAGCATAATCATTAGTGAAACCTCTAACAAAGTCATGATATCAATGGATAAAGGTTCTATGTTTAAGTAAAACCTTTCGACTTTGATACAAGAATCGTCTTTTCTTCAATAGTTTCTTGTAGCTAAGGGGTTTCTTTGGCTTTTTGATCCTTTTGAGAATGAACTTCTTAACAAAGGTTTTGGATTTCCAATCTCTTAACATGAGAGTAATCAATGTGATTGTGAATTTTGGATGATCTTAATTGAATTAATGTATTGAAAACACATCAAACAATTTGTAGAATAGTTGTTTTAAATACTATGCTAAACATCAAGTGTATGATAAAAATGTTGTTCAAAAATTGTTTTAACAGGTTTTACACATGATAGATAGATCAAACAGAATCACTCTTAGTTCTCAAGTAGGTCATCATAGTAATCAACAGCCCACATCTTAAAACTGTGTCGACTCACACAACCATGTCACCCCCGAAAGGGCGCCTGTGTTTTTGTCTTTTCCAGGTGCGTACTCAAAGTGACGGAAGTGGATACTGGATCCCCTAAGCAAACAATCCTTGGCAGTTATATGGTGAGTATCTTGGGGGTAGATTCTTCCCTCCCCTGCACTGTGATTATTATGATGTTCGAAAACTGACTTCGGTTGGATACTACACTAAGTTCATAGTAAGGGTTTCTGTTCGGTGCGGCAAATGATATACTCCCTCGAGAGACCTCCCTACCTTTAGAACAAAGGCTTTGGGGATGGTTATCAATGCACACTACCGTCAAAAGAGGGTTTCCCCAAATTTGCTTTAAATTTTAGAGTGGGGTGGAATAGCCTGGCTTTGGCTTGAACCCACTTGAGTCGTTCCTCTTGGGTGAGTACTTTTTCCCACAAGAGCAGACTCTCTAAAAGGCTTTAACAAAACTGGAAATTGCACAAAGTGAAATAGATGAGTTTGGCATTTTGATCACCCAGTTAAGGGGAGAGCATAGGCCTATAACCATTTAAGCAAAGCAAACAAAGATTAAATTTTAAGCCCAAATAAAGATTTTTCTATGCTAAGTGAAGATGTTGCTTCACACAAACATGGAGTTCATTTTAGCCCAAAATAAATGTGAAGTGACTATCCTAGGATTGCTTGATTCTTAATTATGTGACTATCCTAGGATTGCTTCATTCTTTTATTATGTGACTATCCTAGGATTGCTTCATTCTTTTATTATGTGACTATCCTAGGATTGCTTCATTCTTTTAAAATTATTAGCTGTTCGCGGTCGTGTCGGATTCAGTCAATTACATTTTACAATTTGCAGCCTTCTCAAAAGTGCGCTATAACAGACATCATGGGCGCTACAAGATTCTTTACGAGCGCTGCAGGATGCTTCACGGGCGCTGCAGAATGCTTCACGAGCACTGCAAGATGCTTCAAGGGTGCTGCAGAATGCTTCACGGGCGCTGCAGGATGCTTCACGGGCACTGTAGGATGCTTCACGGGCGCTACAAGATGCTTCAAGGGCGCTGCAGGATGCTTCACGGGCGCTGCAAGATGCTTCACGGGCATTGCAGGATGCTTCACATGCGCTGAACTGGGTATGAATATTATTGAAGCGTGTTTCTTGTGCTAATCCGCTATTTTTGGCCATAACCTGTCATGAAAATCTACAATAAAATGTTAAAATTGGGGCAAGAGCCCCACGGTGGGCACCAAAAATGTGTATGGGAGATGTGTTAGTATCAAAGTAAAACAATAAAACACACAAAATGAAACTTTAAAATTGAAGAAAAGATAATTAAATTGAATTCAAAGAAACAAGCGAAGCTTCTTCAGAGCCATTCCATCTTCCTCTATCTCCAAAGATTTGTTTGAAGCTGCTGCTGTCAGATTGTGTAAGCAAAGCTTCTCCAAATGGCAATTTTCAGAATGAGGATGCAAAATGATAGAGCTTCTCTATGCTATATGCTGGTGAAGTGAAAGTACTGACACAAATATGCACAGGGGTTGTGGATTATGCACAGGGGCTGTGATTTGTGGATGCTATGATATGAAGTGGATATGCCATGATATGCTATGATTCTATACTATGAATGCTAAAAACTATGCTATGGATGTTTGAAGGCTATTTGCAATTTGGCTATAGTTTATCTGTATGAAGACTTCTCTATCATTTCAAAGACCCGACAATCCTTTTTATAGCTTTTTGCAGGCGAAATCCTGGCTGGCAAAGATCAATGGCTATGAGATTGTCTGGTAAGTTTGAATGGTGAGAGATGGAGAGGTTGAGAGGAATATGGAGAATGTTGGGAGGTTGGAGAGAAGAATGGAGCCTTGTCTTCAACCCACGGGAACAATCTTGCACAGGAACAGAGAAATTTAATTTTTCTGTTTTGGAAGTTTGTTTCACGGTTGTTTGAAGATAATCCCCAAATTAATTAATTAAATAAATTTATTTAATTTCATTTATATAAGTTTGATTTTTGATTTTAGAACTATAGAAGATTTAATTAAATATTTTGGAATATTTAATTGTGATGTGACTTTAGAAGAATTAATTAAATATTTTGAAATATTTAATTGTGAATGGATATTAGAAGAATTAAATTGAATATTTAGAATATTTAATGATGAATGGACATTAGAAGAATATTATAATACTTAATCTTTATTTGAATAAAATATTCAAGCCAAGATTAAATGATAATTAATATAAATAAATTGTAATGTTTATTTAATTAATTAAGAAATGAATAAGAAAAGATGATTAAATAAACTTATTTATTTAATCGAAATGAAAGAATGAACAATATAAAAAAATTATTTAAATTTATTTATACGTAGATTGAACTCAAATATCTAATTAAATATTAAAAATATTTAATTCATTACCACACTATGTGATGTGACCATTTTTAGGTGTATACAGGTTTGTACCTCAACCTTTGAGATACCAAAAAAATTATATCATAAGGCCCTAATGCTATGTTTGCTAATACGTCAGCCATAACATTATTACTTCTTTCTAGCCAATCAATGCCAAAAGCATCAAACATTTCTATTGAGTCTCGAATAACATTCCTGTACTATTTCAATCTCTTATTTTTTGACACAAATTTGAATCTGAATTGAGACACAATTAGCTCTAAATCACCTAAGACTCCCAACTTCTTAATTCCATGTTTTTTTGTGAGTCTTAATCCCAACAGTAAGGCTTCATATTCGACTACATTATTTGTGCAAACAAATAATAAAGAAAATGAAAATTTGAATGTCTTACCACTTGGTGAGACGAAAATGACTCCTACACCTAAACCTTCTTTGGAACAAGCACCATCAAAGTACATTATCCATACTTTAGTATTGTCAAATTGCTTCATGACTTCCTTTTCCATACATGCAATTTTCTTGTCCTCTTCCTCTTGTAACTCCTCAACTTTGAAATTATTTGGACAAATGTCAAAAAAATAAATTTTTTCCTCATGGACTATTTCTTCAATCATGTGTGGAGCCCTTGGCTCCCTAACAAGTTTTATGTCCCTACCATCAATTGGAAAATTAGAAAATGACATGTCGCATTGTATACTTCCTGCCATAGTTGCACTCCACTTTCTTGATAACAACATCCCATAATTAGGTGGAATTTCCACCATTGTGATACTCATGGTAAACTCCTTATCAGGATAAGCAACAAGTTTGAAAGCAACATCTTTGATGATCCCAATGACAGGGACTTCCATAGAATCCATTGCATAGAATTTTCCATATACTCTGTTGATTTTCAATCCCATTTCCTCAATAATATCAATAGGCATGATATTTGATGAAGCCCCATAATATATCATATAATTCTTTACAAGCATGCCATCAATAATCAGAGTTACATAAAATGGGTCCACTTGATTTGGGGAAGTAGTGATAGTGGTACCCAAGAAGACTTTAGGGATATCATTGATTACCTCTTCAATATCCTCATCTTTTGAATCACTTTGACCCACTTGAGGTGGATTAGAAACCTTATTTTCTTCACGGAATGTAGTTGCACCATTGATAAGGGCAACTGGCTTTTGCTTGTGTTCCTCAATCCTTGTCATTTCGAGCAAAGGCATAGTGACTTTAACTTGTGACAACAACTGAAACATATCAACATGGGTGTATTTAGGTAATTCACATGACACCATACCTTTCTCAATAGTCTTATTCCTCTGTTGCTCATATTTTCCTTTAGTTCTTTTCTCATCACCTTTCTTTTCTTGTTCAATTTTTTATTTCTGAGCCTTTGCCTTTATGGTTGGAGAAATAATATGTTCATCAATATTTACTACCTTAGCATTCTTAGCTCAAATATTAGCACCTTTAACTCATTTTCCTTATCCTTTGATTTAGACTCCTTTTCCTTATTTTTCTCCTTAATGAAGATGCTACCAAACCTTCCCTGATCACCATTTACCACCCTATTTCTCAAGTTGTAAGTGCTTCTAGCTTGAGCAACTGCTGCAGTTGTCAACCTCTCAACCTCCTCATCAAATGGTCTTTTCAAAGTTATATCAGGCTGGTTTATTTCAAGGTTATACACATTGTAATCTAATTGTTCATCTTCATCTAAGAAAACTTGTTGATGATAGGAGTCTTCCTTATATCTTTGACTATCCACATCAATCCCATTTGGTTCCTCATTTGAAGAACATTCTTCACTAATAAAATTGAACATGTTTATTTATTCGTAATCCTCTTGAGATAGGTCAAAACAGCCAGATGTGTTTTTCTCTTCCTCCAAGGACTGTGCAACCACACATTGATGTGGAGAGTGGGGTAATTGGCATGCTACACACCATGTAATTTCATCAACCACATTAGCAAAAATTTTCTTCAAAGGATTAGGATGATCCTTGCTTTGAATTTTTTTTTGATTGTTGAAAACTAGTTTACCATTGTGCTAGTTAGTGTTATAAGGATGGTCGTGTAATCTTGGAGGTATTTCATTCTTCTAAAAATTAGACTTGTTATTTGACAACCCCTTTTCAATCTTGGCTAATTTATAATTTACATCCTTGAAGGTGATCACCACTTTATCTAATTTATCATCAGTAGTAGATCCCTTTTCTTGATGACCCTTAGGGTTTTTCAAGATCTTTACATCCTCTCTCCTCCCTAATTTTCTAGCAACCCTTCTATTACTCTCAATGTGTAGAGAAACTTTGTAAGAATCCACCAAAGTTTGAGGATTCTCATCCCTAAGATGATACCCCATCTTTGAATCAAATGCATTACAATATGTGACCAAACATACATGTTCATTAGGCCTCAAGTAAGTTGGGATTCTAAACATAGCCTTTTGAAACCTTGTGTTGAATTGAAGAACTATTTCATTGTGTCCTTTAGTAATTGGGGTCAATTTTGTCTCCATATTGTTCTCTAAAAATCCTCTTGAATTCTTCCCAAGATCCTATTCTCTACACTGGTAATGCTCTATACCAGTCTCAATCATCCTCAGTAAGTGGCTGCATGAATAGATTCATCATCACATCCTCATTCTCAACTTCAAAATCATCCATCATATTTTTGAATGATTTCAAGTGATCTTCCCCTAATACGGCACTATTTCGAGAGAATTATCTAGTACATTTTTGATGTCATTGGGAAAAGGATTTAGATAACTAGGTATCTCATTAAAACCCAATTTCCTATATCGGTCTAGTTACATATGCCTTCTAGAAAATTTATCTCTCTAATTCAGTTGAGGTCCACCACCACCTTGCCCCCCATTATTTTGATTTCCAGGTTGACTAGAACTACTTTCACTAGATTGAGTATTGGTGTTTCTTTGGTACTAAGAGGATTGCCCCATCCCAATGGAAATTTGTGGTTGGGAATGGGGAATAGATTGACTTATGGTAGAAGAAACATTTATTCCAATAGTTGGGGTAGGTTCAGGTGTAGAATAGGGTGGGTTTTGAGAAATAGAAGCTGAAGGATCTTCAATGGATGATTTTAGAAAAGCAATCTTCCTATGCATTTCTACATTAGCAGCAAGAATTCGTATTATTTCTAGTTCTCTCAACAACTGTTCATTTTATAACTACAGTTTAAGATTTGAGGGATCAAGAGTTGTAGTTGTAGGAGTACTACTAGATGACACATTTTTATTTATTCTTGGTCCCTTAAATTGAACTACAAGAATTTTTCCCATTTCCATAGGCTATGATGGTTTATTGGTGGTAGAAGGGGCTATAACTGAAATTGTAACAATGGAACTAGTCTAGGTATTTGTGTGGGTAGTTCCTACAGGAATACTTAGAGTAGCCTTTTCATGTATAGGGTTAAGAATAGGATGATAAGATGTGGTTGTAGTGGGAGTAGGCTCTTCATTAACCATTAATTTCATTCGTTCCACCCTTCTCCTCAACTAATCTCTTTCAAACATAACAACCTTCAACTTCTCCTCCTTTTCCTTTGTTTGTTTAATTCTCAATTCTTCATGAGCCTCTTATTCAAGCTCTTCCATATCTTGAATT
>VDFB02231211.1:79030-161951 GCA_007258455.2 Sequoia sempervirens | reverse complement strand
TAGTTGTCTCTTTTGTAGTAGTTTTTTTCTCATTTTTAGGAGGCATTCCATACTCATACATATTATTATTATTATTAACATCTTCATGCAAATGTTTAGATCCTAAAATAGGAGGAGCTTTTTGCTTTCAAGATTTCCTCGTGTTCCGTTGTAATTCTCCTTCCATCCTCTACTCAGGATGCTCCTTGAGATGATTCCTTGTTCCTCTCATGGATTCTACAAACTCTCACCTCTCTTCTCTTTATTATTTCTTTAAAAATTAGTACATCGACACAAGATACTCAGAGTCGCCACCCAAATTAATGAGAATTAGGAAGTGTTTTGTGATTGTTTTAGAGATTTTGCAAACACAGAGAAGGATTGAACTAAACTAAAAATAATTGATAAAGAAATTCACACAAACATGTGAAAACGATCAGAACCTTTTGAAAAAACAACTACATACTTAACACATGATGATACATCCTTTGAATTTGTTCTTGACCAAGCACATAATTTTTAAAATTATGACTTTGACTATAAATGATCTCGAACTAGAGACTTTACACAAGTTAGTCCCTAAAAGAGTTTCCAATTTGCTGGTTTTTTTAATTCCCAACTACATCTCATAGTTAATCTATGGTTTTTCCATTTCCAATAGTCAATTATCTAGAAGTATTGGCCAACAAACAAGTGAAAGTTAAAATAAATTTCCCTCTACACTTTGGGCTCTACAAAACCCAGGAGGGTGATCCCATACAATGTTCTCACGATCTCCTATGCCAATTTATCTTGAACATTGTAAACAATAGATATGTCCTACACATAATTGCTTAGAAATTACAAAAATGCAAAGATATGGCAATATCTCTAAGCATTTAACATTTCATAGTAGTAGAACAAGATATTTCATAATACTTTTCAACAAAAAATGTACTTGGATTTAAAGATTGAAAATATTTGTATGTGAAAGACCTTGGAGATGCAACATAGAAACAAATTTAGTGATTAATTCCTTAACTTAGGGCATGGATTCATAACCAACGTAATTGAAAATGCATAACAACTTTCCTCCTAAACATAGTAGATCTATTTAGTGATGCATTAAACCATTAAACTCAAAAATCTTAACCAATTATTGTTATCAAATCCCTGTGTACATCCACACAAATCTTTATCTCTATTAAAGTGTTTAAATTGTTCTTTGAATAAGAGCATTAACAAATAATAAACATCCAAAGGAAAGAAAATGGAGACAAATTGAAAGATATTTGATTCATTTCATTCATAACTAGTTTGAAGTCTACAAAAGGAGAAGATTGGCTTTAGAAATATGCCAGTGTATTTAGAAATGATAGTATTGCCATACCATTCTTTTAAAATTTGCAAAGAATAGACTCTATAACCTAGAAAATGACTTAGACATTATTTTCTCTGCATTATGTATTACAAAACTCTCCAAAATTGATCAATCATTCCATGCAAATGGCTTTGAATTCACTTTTATAAGACAAGGGAGCAACAAGCCTCAGGCCATTTACACATGTCATGTTTTCAATTGACATTCATTTACATTTGAAAAATACAAGTACAACAACTTGATCGTGGATGGAATATTCTGACCACAAAAGTAGTTATACTTACTCTTTGTAACAATCCCTATCCTTTCCCAAAATATCTAATATCAACGGTTGGTACTTTTCTGCTTCTTTTCTTTACTCTTCTTAATGTGAACTTAGGAAAGTTGAGCTAGCATGTGAATACAAAATCCTAGTGTGCAAAGATATGAGAATACCTCATGTTGTCATTATAGAAATAGTTGGATGGTATTGAATGTGCATTGAAGAAAAAAGTGTCCACATCACCAAAAGAAATTCCTACAATTCAATAAATTCATTGTGTTTCTTATCCCATGTGTCATAGTCTTCCTCTACAAGCCATTTGAAATCCATGAACTCATCCAATTTGTTTCTATATGGGTCATATTTCTTTACCACCTAATTTGCATCCTTATCAAATTCTTCCAAAAATTTACTGGTGAAGAACAATTTTTCCATACTATTCTTTAGCAGATCAATCTTAACATCTCCACCTTCACATATCAAAACAACCTCTGTAGTGATGAAACTGCCCATTTGTGCTCTCCACTTCTCATATGTTTTCACAACTCCACTACTATCCATAATGTTTGGCAACATGCCAAGATGATTCTCATCAAATTGTTGAAGAAATTCCTTAATTATTTTCTCCAATGGATCAACTAGTCCTTGATAATCAATGATTCATTTTACCACCTTGTAGGTGGGAGAAATTTTAGGTTGTTTGTTAAGCTCACGATTAGATCCCTTAATCATACCAACCAATGGACTAAGCCTGGGTACGCATAACTGCATTAGTGGGACTGCTACTAATATGTCCCTTTCAAACATTCTTATTGCATAAAACATTAATGAATAATTTGAATGAATGTCATTTACCCTTTTTATTGACTTCCCCATTAAATGCTCCAAAATAGTTGTTAAATCAATACATTGTTCTCAAATTGGTTCTCTTCAAAAGAATGGAGTAATTCATCATATACCTTGAGTTGTTGAATCAACTCTTTCTTGCTAACTCTTCTCCTTGGTGGGGAAGCAAATGATGTGCTTGGAACAAGATATGAAATTAGTCTCTCTTCATATAGAACCATCTCTAAAGATGGTGGAGGAGGTGGAGGAGAAGAAGGAGATGGATCACTTGGTTGCATTGGTTGCTAATTTTTCAAAATCTCTATTTGCAACTCCAACTTTGCAAGTCTTTGCCTATCCTTATTGTAGGAAACCAACAAGTCATTATAATTTTTAGTTTCTGCATTATATTTGTCTTGAAGTTGCTCAATAGTTGGCTTAATATTTAACCAAATATTTCATTTTCTATAATTATCCCCTGGACAACCAATATTTTTCCACTTGTCAATCCCCCACACCCTTGCATGCATATGAGATCCTTTGAAACAACCCCTATGGGCTGGTGGGGAATGATCGTGATTGTTCCACGTGGCACCATAAGAGCCTTTGGATTAAGGGCCCACCACCAAAACTATTCAAAAGCCAGTAGGGTCCACTTTGAAATTTGGACACATGGCATCCTCCCACTATCCCACACTCATATTTTTGTGAATATTTTATTCATGTGGGGTGGCGGGGATCAATGAAATTTGAACATGTATTATGTGGGACTAGGTCGAGCTTTACTTAAAGAGATTATTAAGCACATGCTCTATTTTTTCACTTAAATCATTGTTATTTCGTTAGGTTATCTTAGGACTTAAGACTTAATTTATTTCAAACATAGTACACAAAACATTAGACATAATGTATAAAATTTTCATAACCCACAAGACTTAATATTTTAACCAAATATTTGAAATGGGAAATGACTAGTAAGACTAGGATGAAGGGGTCAATTAACAACATGACTTCAAAGACCTAAGCCATGAATTAAGGAATGGAACCAGGAACGGGTGATAGCAAGTCAACAATCAATTATAAGAAAAGGCTAAGGAATGAACATTGTTAGGGTTTAAAGAGGGTTTTATCCCTTGGGTGAACTATAATGCATGAAACATGAAACCCTAGCCTACAAATAACTAGTGAAACTCAAAAAAATTGAAATGTAATACAAGGAACCATAATTTTTTTTCAAAAGTTCTATCACTACCATGGCTTGAAACTGTTCTATGTTAATGTCCTTGGGTACAAAAGACTCTACTAGGGATTTATCCAAAACTTATTTATGAGAAGGGGATATTTTGAGAAGTTCAAGAACGGAAATCTATGCAGGAGTCTTTTTAGATGGTTGATAAGGTTATACTCAGCTTGTGAAGGCTTAGTGAAAGCTTTACATTGTGGTGGGGCTCCTTGGATTGTAACTTTCCCTCATCTTGTAGTAACATCACACTTAGGATTTTTATCGACTATAGTTATGGCTACAACATGATTGGATTCATAAGTAGCACCTAGTACATTGTCATAGAAGTACAAAATTTTATTGTAATCCCTTCCCTTTCCTTTGTCATTTCCCTTACTATGGTTAGGGATTGGATACTTATAGATTCTGAAGTCATTGTTACTAGATATTCCAAGATGATGTTTAATGTCAACTTCTCCCTTATCAATTAAATATTGTATGATATTCTTGAGTTTCATACAATTATTGGCTTTATATCCTTTAGTTCTATGAAATTTGTAATGGTCATTTTCATTGTACCAAGGAGGTTTGAATTGTGGTTCTTTATAATTCTTTTGATCACATAATTTGATAAAGTTTGTTTGAAGCAATTTGTGCAAGACCACTTCTACAGGTTTTCCAAAAGGAGTGTATTTTTTTCTTGTTTGATTGAAGGTATTGTTAGGTCTTGATGGTCCTCTTAGAGGATTTTGATTTTGATTGATCGGTTGATTTCTTGGAGGATTATTTGGTTGATTGTTTTGAACATTTTTTTGAGGATTGTTAGATGGAGGTTGTATGTTTTCCACAAATTTGGCATCCACTACTCCATCATTGGTAACATTCTTGTTCTTTGCCCATAGACATGGTTTATCATTTGAGTTAGAAGGTTGATCTTTTTTATTATATATCTTGATTAGTCATTTTACAATGAGGTCCTTGTTGATATTTATTCCTTTTTCAATGATACCATTAAATGAGTTAGGACATAACATAGTCAATTGGAAGCTCAAATCGGTGTTTAGATTTCTAATGAAAATGTCAACAAGTTTCTTTTTAGGGATAGGCCATTTGCATTTACTCGATTTGTGTCACCATTGCTACAAGAAGAAAGCAAAAGTCTTGCCTTGGTTTTATTTTACCTTGTACAAATCAGTCATAGTAATGTCTTGTTCTATGTTGTATGAGAAGTGATTGATGAATTTATTTGCGAGTTCATTGAAAGTTTTGATTCCAAGGGGTAAATGAGAAAACCATTCTATAGCTTTCCTACCAAGGCTCTTTGGAAAGAGTCTCGTTAAGTATGTGTAATTGTAGGCTATGTCCATGAAATCTACAAAAAAATCTTGTATGTGTTCAATGGGATCTCCTCTTCCTTTGTACTTGTGAAATTTATGGATTTGAAAGTTTTTAGGAAAAGGGATCATGACAATGTTTCGATCATAAGGCTATGGAAAAATGTCTTCCAAGGAATAACTCCTCTTAGTTTTTCCAAATTGTATGTCCACTATCTTTTGGTTTAGATTTTGGATTTGCAATGCTAACTCATTACCTTGAGTGTTTTGAGGAGGGTTGGGTGGATTTTAGTTTTTATTTCCAAAGAGGGATGATGAATTGTAAGATGGATTTTGAGTTGGCATTAGACCTTGAGGGATGTTGTATTGATATTGAGAATAAACATTTGGATTTTAAGGATTGATGTTTGAGTATTGAGGGTTAATGTTTTGATGTTGAGGGTTCATGTTTTGGTTTTGAGAGATGAGGTTTTGGTGTTGAAGGCTAAATTTTGATGTTGATGGTCTATGTTTTTATGTTTTGATGTTGGGGGCTTATGTTTTGATGTTGGGAGTTTATGTTTTGATGTTGTGGAGTTTGGGTGTATGAAGTATCATATTGATATTGTATTATGTTGTATGAGGGGTTTTGTTCTTGATAAAGAGGTTATTTTTGTGTCATGTCTTGTTGTGGATGAGGGTTGGTTTGTGTATTTTGGTAGATTTTTGGTTGCTATTGTGATTGGAGAGATGGGTTGGTTTGTGTATTTTGATAGATTTGTTGTTGTTGTGATTGGAGAGGTAGAGTAGGAATGGTATAGATGGGTGAAGCCATATTTTGTGGTTGTGGTGGAATGTTAGCATGTAATGGTGGATCTGGTGCAATGTTTGATGGTCTAGGTGGAAGGTTTAATATGTTTTGCATGTTAGGATTTTGACCTTGTTGAGGAAAATTTTGTGACCAAGAGGTTTCATAAAAGTTCCTTGATGCATTTGGTCTCCATGTATTGGTTGAAGTATTATGAGTTACGAGTGGAGAGGTGAAAGGGTTGGTTGATTGTTGTGAAAGGTTTTGGGTTGTCAAAAGATTAGGATCCGGTTGGTTTTGGGATAAAATTGCTTATTCCACTTGAGATGATTGTCTATACAAGGGATTTTCAACTTTCATTACATGAGGATGATCATTTGTTTGTGCAAGAAAGGTTGGAATTTTTGTTTGTCTTATAGGTTGAGAGACTTGTTAGACCACCATGTCTTCACCCCTACGAATAAGGGTTAGGTGTCTAAGAGATTCAATATTAAAATAAATGGGTAGCCTAGCACCATGTTGGGAAAGCCTATAAAAGTAAGTGTTTGCAAAAAAATTAAGTAATGCATCAATGAATTTTAGAATTTGAGGATTTTGAATCATTTCTAAGATATTTTCTTCGGTGAGTTCATCATTGGATTATTCTTCTACATATCCATCTTTTCCTCAAGTGGGTTGATTTCCTTGTTGAGAGATGATTTTATGAGGTTGAAGATTGACAATAGGATGTTGAGAGACCACATTTGGTTGTGGTGGAGGATTAGCATTGTGTTTTTGAGGATTTAATTTTGGTTTTTGTTGAGGATTTATATTGTGTTGTTGAGGAGTGATATACCTAGGAGGAGTGGTACTAGAGGGAAATCCCCATGTAATTTTAGTTGTGCTTTCAATAAGTTTGTGTTATTTGGAATGTTATAACTACTAGGGTTGGGTTCCATGTTCTTCTTTTTTTGTATGTTCTTATGTTTTGATCTAGTGGTTGTCATAAACTCACAAAAGACCTAAAGGATGAAATACTTGAGATAATGGTAAGTGTGTGATGATCTTGTTTGGATTTTGTAAGATTTCAAAATGGATTCAAAGGATATGTTTCCAAGTCTTATGGACCAAAAGAGATGATGTTCAAGTTGATTTAATTGGATAGGTCAACCTTTAGACAAAATGATGATGATAAAGATGATTGGATTGTGCTAGATATGAAGATGTTGATGAAAGGTTGGATTTGATGCCTTTACTTGGACTAGAATAATGAGTACAAGAAAAGGTAGATGATGGTGATTTGTAAACCTATAGGGGAGAAAACTCCACTAAGTTAACAAGATGGGGATGGATGTGATAAAAAAATACTAGCAAGATGATTGGTTTAATTTTTATAGGTTGATGTCTAAAAGGTTGATTTTATGTTTTGATGAAAGGATGTTGAGAATGTTCTGATAAGTCTAATGTTTAAGATTGCTGATGTCTAAGAATTTTTGATAAGGTTTATGTTTTTCCAAAATATTATAACAACATTTCCTAGGAAAACCAAGTTGAAAGGATAGTTTTGACACATGTGTGGATGAAAAGGACTATTAAGGACTATGAGGTTTATTATGATAGATGTTTCCAATTTCAAGATGACAGGTTATGACTATTTTGAGTTTTAGAAAGTTTATAAGTTTGAGAAGAATAATGCCACCCACAAATGCAATGATCTGGATATATGAGACATGCTTCTCTAGAAAAACATGATAAAGCACTGGAAAACGTGGCAAATAATGACAGTCAAATGTGATAATGTGAGAAAAGGCTTCACTATATAGAGAAATTTTGGTAGAGTAATAGCTAAACTTGTAGATGCAAAAAATTAAGCAAACACAACAATTTGTGTGATAAAGGTGATGATATGCATAGATAAAAGTGATAATCTATGTAAATGAAACAAACTGTGATAGAAAAATGTGGGTTTGTGTGACCATTTTAGTTTTCAATGGATGCTTTTGGCAAGTTTGAGGCATAAATTCTTCAAGTTATGTTTTAACAAGTGATACAAAAAACAAACATAAAAGGCAAGATTGACCCCAAGGTGATAAGATATTTCACAAGCTTTCTTCCATAAAGCTCACTAGTATAGCTCAAAAACACATCAGATAAGCACAACCTAGCTAGTAATAAAGGTTATCTCACTATAGTAGGCTCACCACACTTACATGTTAATACCAATCCAAGAAGTGGGTGAATAGGGTATACTAAGGTCATTTACCACATTAAAACCCCTCCACTTGAAAGGATGAAGTCCTAACAAGACACTGAATCACCTCAACCTAGGATAGTACATGGTAACTTCACATGATGATGCTATCACATTGCACCAATATAGATAGATGACCGAAAGGTATTAGGATTCTAATAATTTGGGTTCATAGTGGAGGTACTTTGTAAACACCACTATTTACACAAGCGCAAGATCAAAATCTCAACTCCCTGCATTTGGAATCACCCGAGACCACGAAGGAATGCCTAGCAAGTCATGAGTGGATTGAGCTACAACTTTCACTCTTGCCCCTTTATATATCCCACTAGAAAAAATGTGCTTGAGTTTAAACCCTAGGGTGATGAAATCCCTAGGTAGGCCTCCTAACAATAAAGGAAGGATTCATGAACTTCTATTTCTCATCACCCAAGATCACACATAGAGTAAGGCAAGAGGATATGTAGATAACTCCTTTGGTGTACAAGAAATAAATGAAAACTAGAGGTATTTCTCATCACCCAAGATTGCATGAAGCATAAGGGGAGAGGATATGTAAACTCAAGTCTACTAGACATGGAAATCAAATTAATTTTAGAGAACCAACTTGAAATATGATTTAATCTAACAATGAAAAGCATACAAGTTTGAAAGATAATATTCTATAATAAGGAAACCTATAGCAAACATGTTAGTAATTTCAAATTATTTGTCTTGGAATGATCAAAACCCTACACTACAAATGAGTTATTAGTTTTATTTTTATCTTCTCTAAATGAATTTTGCATAAAAATGTCAAATTAGAGAACATAGATAGAAAATAAAGCATGTTAAGGTTAGGGTTAGGTAAAATTGGAAAAGTTTAGAACTTAGAAAAGAAAAAGTAAAGACAAAAAACATGATAAAAGATAGCTATATGTGACAATTACCTCAAACATCACACTGTGACCCTATCAGACATGGAAAAATCATCAAATGTGGTGCTATGACCTTATTAGACATGAAAAAATTTATTAAATGTGACACTATGTAGAAAACCCTATGAAATACAAAAAGTAAACATGTCAAAACCCTTAATCATGTTGATCTGTTGATGTCAAACATGCCAATTCTATCAAACATGACGCTAATATCCTTTCAGATACGGTGAGATTAGCAAAAGCAATAAGCTGTAATAGCCAAACACACCACTATAACTTGTAGATTATCAAACTTGACAAGAAAAGATCAAACTAGGGACATGGGTCCTACTAGGCATGCTAAAATGTGAAGTGGATTAGTGGAAAATGGAAATGAAGCATGAATTATTCAACTAGGGTTAGAATTCACAATACCCATATCAAGAAAATAATGAAATCCCACTTACAAATGAAATAGAATGCAAACAAGGTTAGAAATCAACATATAGTAATAAAAGTCAAATTCAAAACATGAAAAAAACCAAGTGAAAACCTAGCATTCCATTTTGAATGGTTGATGGTGTGTTGGATTGCTAAATTCATTAACTCTTATGATTGTAAGAGCATGAATGACCTAGATAAGATAATAAAATTGCTCAAATGCTCAAGATTAAAAATGACATGATCTTTCTCAAGAATTCTAGGTTATGATTATGAAGGGATGAAAGTTGTTTTATAGATCTTCAAAATTTAAATCAACAATTGAGAATAGATCTTGAGATCAATAGATGTGAGTAGATCAAGGAGGATGAAGGATCAAGATTGATTCAAACTCAAAATATCTCCATAATTTAAGGAAATTGGTTAAGACATTTTGAAATGAAGGGTGAAGATTAGATCAAGAAAATAAATGATTGAGGATGAAAGAGGAAGTTAAGATATTTTGAGATATTTTAAAAAATAATATTCCATGGGAATAGCCTTTGAGGGGAAAATTAGAATAATTAAATAATTCAAGATTATTTAATTATGGAGGATTAGGATATCCTTTGTTAATAAAGAATATTCCTTGCAAGTGGAAAGGAATTGGATAATTAAATAATTCAAAATTTTTCAATTAGGGGTGATAAGAGGAAAATTAGTAAAATGTGATGAATTAATTAAATAATCTAAAATTATTTAATTAATAGAGGAAATAGGTTAATTAATGAAAAATTATGTTAATAGGGGAATTAGTGATGCAAGCGATGAAAATGCAATATTAATAATGAATATTACAAAAATGATGCCAAAATGCAATGTTAATGATGTGTTATATGAATTAGGCATTTTTGCATGTTTACAATACTCAACCCATTTTGGAATCTATCCATAACACCACCATACCAATGAAAACCTTACAATCAACCATTTCTATGGATGTTGAGACTGTTGTTTCCCATGTTCCCGAAGACAAACTAAAACAATTGGACAAAGATTTAGGACTTCAAGACTATGTGAATACTAAATATCTAGTTGGCATAGCGGTCCGTAAAATAGATAACATGAGGAAATTTATTAGTGATTCTTAAGGAATAGAGGTTTTGCGTAGCTTGGCCCATACAGTTGATGCTAATGTACCTACAATGGTTAGTTGCACTCAATCTTTGGAACACACTAAAAAGTAAATGAAGAAATCAAGTATCCCTCCCTACAACTATAGCCTGTATTCCCACATACACAAATCCAATTGTCACTTCAACGATACAACAAAGCATTGGCATAACTCCAACCTTAGGCCTTTCCATTGGAAATCCTTATGATTTTGAGTCCTCACATGTTATACCTCAAATTTTCATCCCCTCTCATAAATTTTCAACATAGTAGTCCACCAAGTACAATCACAATCCCACCATATTCACCACATTCCTAGAAAATGTCAACCAATGATTCGGTCATTAACCAACTTTCACAAAATGTAACCTCACTTCAACAACAAGTCTCCTCACTGAACTAAAACCAAAATGGAAAACCATTGCAATATTTCAAAAGAAGCCCATTGTCACTTGAAATATTAAAAACACCGATGCCAAAAAATATAGTGATACCTCGATTTGAAAAGAAAAATGGTAAAGGAGACCCTAGCAATCATATATCGACATATATTTCCCTATGTAGTGACTTCATTTTTGAAGATAAAATGATAGCTAAAATATTTCCTAGGTCATTGAAAGACATGCCTTTAGAATGATTTTATTCATTAATGAATAACTCAATCAACTCTTTCGATGAACCTTTTGAGGCCTTCCTCCAAATTTTCCAAGTAAATATTGGACATAAAATTACATTAACTGATTTAGTGCGATGCAAATGAAGGAAAAATGAAAAGGTCATAGACTTCATAGGATGATATCAATTTCTTTACTCACAAATCAATTTTACTCTTCCTAATGTGGATGTTCAAATATTATTCATTAAAAATTTGCAACTTGGCATAAGGGATAAGATCTTGTTGATGAAATATCCATCCTTTATACACTTGTGTACAACCCTTTGTGACTATCAAAATTTAGTTAGTCGGTATGAAGAGACATCTTCATCGAATCGTGCTGAGAAATTCAAATCTATACCTCAAAACAACTATCAACCATTCAAGAAACAACACAAGAATTTTATAAAGCTAAATACACCTCAAACAACCAACCACATTGAACCACAAGTTGCAGCCATAAGTTCAACTCTATACAAATTTAGATCAAGAGATAGACAATTTACTGAACT
The DNA here is from genome assembly GCA_007258455.2 of Sequoia sempervirens. Lineage (NCBI taxonomy): Eukaryota > Viridiplantae > Streptophyta > Pinopsida > Cupressales > Cupressaceae > Sequoia > Sequoia sempervirens. Next base: position 150,293 of record VDFB02231211.1, on the reverse strand, counting down.
ACCTGATTCCCTCCACTTGATCATGTTGTAATTCTTGAACAAGAACTTAATCCAATTGCCTCCGATTAGACCTATGGACACAACCAAACTTGTACCTCCAATTTTCAATCCAAAATCCTTTTATCAATATCATTGCATAAATGGACCTGATACCATCAAATTCAAGACCTCATTGATTCTAATCACTTCCATTTGTGTGGTGTTAATGATCAAGGAAACAAATTTGTTGCCCCACCTAACCAAAACTTGCAAATTTTTACCAATCTAATTCCAAACCATTAGTCTAACTTTGTGCAAGCTTGTGATGTTAAGAATGATGAGATGAATTTTGGTAAAAATGATGACATGAACAATGCCAAGAACGATGATAAGAGTGATGAGGAGGATGGTTTATAAGATATGGTCACTCTCATAGATGTTCAACCTCGTAAGGTTCAAACCACTTTATTACCTGACATTGCTTTCACCCATATCAACACATCCTTACATGTACCCAATGGTCCTCTCTATATCGCCAAATATATTAATGACAAGCCTACAACTTGGATACTCATTGATCCTGTATGTGTAGAGAATGTGATCATCGAGGAGTTCTTGTTTGTGCATGAACTTTATCAAGATTGTTATGAATAATAAAAAGCATAGTTGAAAACTAATGATTTTTGTTGCTCACCCTATGATAGATTTGATCACTCTTCCTCTTAAATTTGGATCAAAATAACTATATGTATCATTCTCCATCATCTCGATGTTATACCAATCATGTTCGAAACTAGGCTATCCATGGCTACATTGTTGCACTATGTTGTCATCAGTATTGTTGTGGATGTTTACCTCTAGTATGGATATGTTGAGAAGGTGTGTATGGTGTTGAGAAGGTGTTGCAGATGCAATAGGGTCACTTCACTTCCAAGTGCTTTTGAGAAAATTTGTATAAAGACTATATAAGGTGACTGGAAGTGTTCTGTATTTTGCTCCACATTTATTCAGTATTGAAGATGTGCTTGTTCAGTTTGAAATTGATGATCAATGGTCTTTGAAGGTTATATCTAGAGTTTCAGGTTCTAGATCATGCAGTAGTAGAAGATATGTTTGACAGTGTGTTGGACTATCTCTGGTTTGTGAAGAGGGTTATCTAGGCGAAATAAAATTGCTCTACATTTCTTCACATTGAAGTTTCCTATCTTGCAGATTTTGGAATGTGTTAATATTTCCTATACCTACCTTCCCTTGGTTTGTTTAGTGTTCATTTGCTCTGCAAGCTTGGTTCATGAGTTGTATCTCAACGGTAGTTTGACTGATTACATAGGATGATAATATTATCAAGTTTGATGTATTTTCACTAGTGTTTTTGAATATTTTGTTAATGTTGGAATATTCTAGGGTTTTGTGTAATGTTTCTACATGGTCTGCAAGTTTTTTTATGCATTGACGAAGTATTAAGTTTGTTTCTTGATAGATTTAATATTGTCTTGTCTTACCTGGTGTGTTAAAGCATTGTTTGTAGACATGGTTTGTAGTTTGTTGAAGCCTGGTGTAGTGTGTTAGTGTAGATTTGGGTCTTGGTTAACTCTTGATGTGTTCCACCATTATTTCTTTCCATTGTGGAAGTTTTTGGTGCTGACCTATTTGGTGGTTATACATTTGATGTGCATACATTTCATTAGAGCTGACCTAGAAAAGGTTTTTTGAGGTTGCAAAAGGTATATATGCAAGATTAATTTTTTGGAGATGTGTGTGGTGTGGAATGATGTATGTTTGATCATGTGTTGAGATTTGAATATGATCATGAATGCCTAAGACTACCAAAGCAGTGAGCATAAGTTGTCTATAGTTTAGTGTGCCATAAGTTGTTGGAGGTAGTGAGCTGAAGGTTACAAATGGTATAGAGACATTGTGGTTGTTTCTCCAGTTGCACTAAGGTAGTGAACCTCCTTGTAGTTGATTCTTTGTAATCTAGAAGAAGTGATCTTCCTAGGTAATGAGCCCTTGGAAATAAGCCTTTCTCTTTTTGGACAATGAATTTTGTAGGTAGTGAGCCCTAGGAAGTGATCCTCTTGTAAGCGGTTTTGGATTTCATATAGTGAGTTAATCATCACTGTGGTTTTTCTCTATTAGGGTTTTCCACGTAAAAAATTGGTGTTCTATTATGAATGATTGTGGATGTTTTTTTGTTTCATTTGTTTACATTCATGCTAATACTTAATAAGGGTTTGAAGGTTTTAATGCACAACTAATTCACCCCTCCTTCTCAGTTGTCCTATGTGTCTAAAAATTGGTATTAGAGTAGAGGTTCCTTAGAAGAAGCTTAATTGCTTGAGTTAGATCCAAATGGCACACAAGAATGGTGTCAAAAATCCTATGTTTGATGGAACAAATTATGTCTTTTGGAAAGCCAAGAGGGAAGCCTTTCTCATCGCATTAGGGTTTAGCATATGAAAATTAGTCGAGAATGGATATACTATGCCTAATACCCCTCTGAAAAGTGAAGATGAGATCAAGGAATATGAGAACAATGAAAAAGTGAGGAATGTTATCTTTAGTGGGATTTTAGATTCAAAACTTTTAAAGGTTATAAGCTGTAAAACTGCTAAAGAGGTTTGGGAGAAGTTGAAAATCATTTATGAAGGAGATGATAAGGTCAAGAAAGAAAATATGTAGAATTAAGGCCAATTTTGAAGCTCTAAGGATGTCAGAGGATTAAGATATTGCAATCTACATGCATAGGGTGGATGAAATTTTCAACTCCATCAATGGTCTTGGTGGAAAGCTAGAGGAAAATGAAGTTGTGAAAAAGGTATTAAGAACTCTTCCTAAATCCTATAGTGCTAAAGTTTCTACTATTGAGGAAGCTTAAGATCTATATCAATATTATTGAGATCAATTGTTTGGTGCTTTAACTACTTTTCAATTAAGAAAGTTTGACAAAGATGCTCCAAGGAAAGAAAATTCTTTTAAACTCAACAAGAAAGAGAGGAATGATGAATTTGATCATAATGATTATGATGAAGTAGAAGAAATTTTTGTAAGAATATTGAAAAAGGGCATTGGAAAATACAAAGGTAAGTTACCTTTCAAGTGTTTCAATTATGGAAAGATAGGTCATTATGCTTCAAAATGTCTAGATAAAGTTTCAAATGACAAACATAAAGATCATAAAGGAAAATACATCAAGAAGAGTTATTATGTGAAAGAAGATAGTGATGATGAGGAATCAAACTACCTAGATAATGAAAGTGATGAATTCTTGTTCATGGATTTGAATGTTGGAACTAATTTTACTGATCCTGAGAGATGTGTGAAGGAAATTTCTCTAAAAATAGGTCACATGCACTTCCTCTTCACTGTCTAGGGTCATACCGAACTCCTTTTCCAACTTGGATATCTTCTCAATGGTCTCATTCTTTAACCTCTCAATTTTATTTTTGTCCCTGCTCATCAGTGTAGTGACCCTTTGTTTGGTCCTAAATTCTTTGTTGTACACTTGAGATAATATTGCTTTATTTTCATCTGAGAGGGTAGCATTACTAAATTTTTTTTAGGGAAAATGATTTCAACTTTTCATCTTCATTCAATGCTTTTCTTCTTGCATGCAATATATTTTTCAGATCTTCAGGAAATTGGCCTTCAATATCCTTCATGCTGACCTCAAAAGTAATAATGTATTTAAAAATAGCCTCTTCTCTTGTAGATTTATCCATGTCATTTGTAGATGTATATAGGGTAGTAGTTTGCTCCAACATCTCATGTTCTATGCTACCATTAAACAATGAATCTAATTTGATGGAGCTATGAGTTCTTACTAGATGGGAAGACTTATCCTTCTTCTTCTTCTTTGCTTCTAGAGGACCTTTTTCTCCTTTACCTTTCTTCTCCCTCATATATATTTTAAATTTCTTTTTTATTTCTCAAATTTTGCTTCACTATCATATCAACAATGTCAACCTTGACTTTCTTTGCACTTGATTCTACTTGTCCTACACTAGATTTCCTCTTCTTGATCAAAGGTTGTTCTTATACATCCACCTCTTCTTCATATACACTCAAATTATTCTTCCTTATGGCCTTAACCTTCACCCTCCTTTGTTGTGTGGCACCTTGCTACTTTTCTGGAGGAGTATTTTCCTTTATTAATGCAGCTTGTTGTTTCATTGGAGCACTGGTTGGCTCCTTTCTCTTAGATCCACTAGCAAGGGAAAATTCCTAGAGGACTTGGGTGAAATCGAAGAGGGGGTAGATGTTCTACCAAATATTCTTGTACTAGATGCACCTCCTAGAGAGTTAGACACGCCTTTAACTTTCTCCAATTGTTCCTTTGAAAGGCCCATCATCTTCACAACTTGTGTAGTCTTTTTTTGAACAAATTTATTTATCTATTTCTCTCTCTACTACCTATGCACCTCCATAGACTTCTCCTGATATGTTCCATATCTTTCCTCAAAGCTTTCTTTGGGTTTTCTTAGCATAAAGTCTACTGAACCAATGGTTTATTCCTCTATTATCTCATATCCTATCTTTTGGATCCTAACAATCCTAGGTTCAACAACCTGTATGATGTAACAATCCGTTGTCACCAAGAATGTGATATCATTATTGTACTTCTATACCATGCTCTAGGGAATCCTTTCTTTGGCTTGCATTTTCTTTTGAAAGGTCTTGAAGAATTCCCATAAAGTAGTCTCTTGTGCATTTGAATCACCCAACCTCATCAAGTGGTCTCTAATCTGATGTGTCATAGGTCTTCACTTCAACCAAACTATGTTCCTTGTTTTGAGAAACTCATTTAGAAAGTAAAACAATAAGAAAATGATCAAAGTATCAAATTTGAAGGGGTATTTGGAGTCTTTGGTCTTATGCAGGTTCTTGAGTAATTATACTCTCAACACTTCACACAAGTTATAATCTACATCCTTCTTCACCATCTCATATAATGTGTTGATGGCAGTTGCAGAAACAAATTTCTCTCTATTTGTGAAGTATATCTTGTACCCTATTACCATTGTTGCATATTTCATCGCAGGTTCTCTAATGTCTTTGACTATTAGGGTTGTCTTGTCATACCTAGCACCTGTCAATTCCATCACCATTTCATTCTTTAATGATTTGAGCATTAGAACTGGTCTGGTTGAGCATAAACCAATAACAACCCTAATCACCTCCTTGTTAATTAAATGAGGAATTTCTAGCCATATGAACCTATCATGAATTCTGCTCAAGGTGACCCACTCATCTACGTAGCAAATGATAGGGAAATTGCTCCACACATCGAGATTCTTCTCTGCCAAACTCTCAAACTTAGTTTTTAGTTCAAATTGGTTTTCAGTGAGTTTGTTAAACCCCACTTCACCCACTTGGAGTGATTACTCCTCCAATTTAGCATGAATGTATATCCTAACATCTTTACTATGAATAACACCATATGGAATGTGTGAAAAAGCTCCGTCAGGATCTGTCTCCATTGATTTATTAGGGTATCATTTGAATTTTAGATGGGTTCAATCCATAACCTCTACGAATTTTGGGGTATACATTTTACAATAAATTGAAAGCACTTCCAACACTTAGGTCAAATGGAAACTATAAATACCTTTTGAGCATTGCTAGTTAGGGTTTCATGCGTAAGAATTTTGAAATGCTTCTCTTTTCTCCTTAACAACTCTTCTCTCTTCAAGTATTCATTTGCAAATGAATTAGAAAAATGTTAAGTCACTAATAAACCTCTTTTGAAAATAACCTAATTTGAATTGAATGCACTTATTTGAAGTTAGGCATAAAAAGTTGATAACCCTAACTGTAATGCACAATCACCATCGATTTCTCCACAAAATTCCACACTTTGATATTTTCCATCGATGTTTTCACTAATAAGTCAAGAATATTGACCTACATCTCATATCCATGTGCTAGAGGTATTAGCACCATATCTTTGGCAGGGGCTTTATTATCGTCTCTTAAAACTACCCTTTAGCCAAAGCTCTTAACCTAGTTTTTAGAGGAAACATCTGCACTAGAAGTTGGAACCGACTCATCCTTAACCTCATTCACCTCTTTATTTTTCCATATCTTGTTCATCTCTTTCTTCATCTCTTCTGGATCAGTCTTTTGCACTAGATCATTCTTCTTTACTGGATCAACCTTTTCATACTTGCTTCTGCAAAACTTAGCAATATATCCTACCTTATTGCTTTTGTGGCATTTGAAATTTTGAACAAGCTTACTTCCACCCATTCTAGATCTACATTGATTAGCTTTATGCCCAAATCCACTACATGTATAACAATAACCATTAAAATATTGAAACATCATACCATTGTTGTATCAATTCATCATTTGATTTTTGCATTCACTAGCTCTATGACCAAATCTTTTGCATATAAAGCACTGACCATGAAATTATTGAACATTCTGATTCATTTTGCTTCTACATTCCATAGCCTTATATGAAAATTTATTGTAAAAATAACATAAACCATTAAAAGATGGGTACCTTTGTGCATTTGGTTGTCTGATTGGTGGTATTTTGAAGTCTTTCCTCTAATTTTGAACCTACTTGCCATTGCTCTTCTTGTCCTCAATCATCTTTGTAGTCTGGTTTGGAGTTTGATCTGTCTTTGACATTTCACCTTTCTGAAACCCTAATCCTTCTCTATCTTTAGATCCCTTTTGGTTTGCAATCATCTCATCAAGCATTCTAGCACTCTTCTTACATTTTCCTTCTTGAATCTTTGTTTTCTCCAAATATGATCTCAGGGTTACAACTTCCAGTTCAAGATTTGAGCATTCTTTAGATTTTCCTTTTAGCTTAGCATTCAAGAAATCCTCAACTCTTTTACTTTCTTCAATCTAAAATTTTAGGCTGGGAATGATCTCATTTGATTTCTTGAGCTCTTTGATCCTATTTGTAGCTTTCTTGGGTTTCTCTCTCAATATATTAATGCAATCATCTGCATCACTAAGATCCTTTTTATATCTCTATTCTTAGATTCTTCTTTATTCAAATCATCCAGGGAAAATTTGAGTTCTCCTTCCATATTAGCAATACAGTCTTCTTTAGTAAATTGTACCATAGGAGTTTCTTTTGAAAGAGTGGGATATCTCCTTGTAGTCATGTGTTCAATTCCAAGATCTACATCAATGATCGATCCAATTGAAGGAACCTTGCTCTAATACCAATTGTTGAACACCTAGAATACTGAGAGGGAGGGTGAACTAATATTCTCTAAAACCACTTAGCCACTTAAACATTCATTCCATACATCATATTCAAATTTTAGTAAGGAAAGAAACCATGAAAGCAACCATCAAAGAATATAAAACATGAACACTAGACTTTTACGTGGAAAACCCAAAATGGGGAAAACCACAGTGAGGATTAGCTCACAATATGTTATAATTGGTTATAAGATATTACACAAAGGCTCATTGCCAAGTGGAATCATTGTCTGGTGGACTCATTGTCTAGAGAATAAGAGAAAAAGAAGAGAAGGGTGGTTCACTACAAGATTTGAACTACTACAAATGCATCTACAATATGTAGGAAATACAATTCCACTGAAGCTCAAAACATTGAATCAACACACTTCATATTAATCTTCTCTAACTCTGCTTTGCTTTGCATTTGCATCACATTCACATGCTCTACTTAGGAATTTTCACACTCAACTTAATCATCACTCTTCAACACCAAAAATGACCTTATATTTATACCCATTACATTCGTAAGAGTCTCCAACATCAATTAGGTCAGCCAAATTAGATGTACCATTGAAAAAAATAAATTTTCAGCTCAAGATCAAACATACACGCTTCACACCTTAATTAAAAACTTGTAACACATCAAATAGGTTGACATGGACCTATAATATCTCCCACATAACATATCAATACTTATTTAAAATTCACACAACCTCAAATTTAGTAGGTTGGCACTTCTGGTGACCTCACACCAAAATACACCAACTGGACATCCTCAAACTGACACACGAACCTCCAAACTACATGCCACTTAGAACATGGATGCAACTAACACCTGTAAACACTTTCACAATTTTGAAAGACCAAATACTCTTTTGTGGTGAGATGCAGACTAAGAAAAGCAGGTACTCTTGTATAAAAAACATTGTCACTAGTAAACTCGATATACTGTCATTCATAACTTTTGCACTGGGGGTCAAAACAAAATGAAAATTTAGATTTAGATTCTTCTGACATCCATAAAAATTATCTTATAACCGCAAACAAAATTACTTCAATACGAATCAATGTAGACCTAAAGAATGATGCACTGTAAACTAAAAATTGTGTTTTGATACTTAGCCAAATAGCCAACTCATCTATTTAGTACCATAGAAAAACATCTACATCTCTATACTAGATTTTCATCATTTCAAACACATATATGCACTAGACCAAATGCACATCAATCTTCACATCGCATCACAATGTTGACATCAATGACAACATTGTATTTGCACACTGTACATCTCATGATCATATTGCCAACAAGAATATCAATGAAAAATTCCTTAAAATTCCAACATGCAATTGTACAAAGCTCATAAAAAACATGTGGGTCATATAGCAAGGAAAAAATTAGAATTTTGAATGATTTTTTTTGTTTTTAAAATATTTGAAGAAAACTTTTAATTTAAATATTAAAAAATATTGTACGATTTTTAATTGTGGCAAGTCATACCCTACTTGCATAAGGTACCCGACACTTTTATATAATTCCATTGGCCTACCACAAATCACCAATAGCGGAAAAAAAATCCATCATCATTTTTTCAAGAATATTTTAGGCACATACTACATCTTCCATCATCTCATTGATACAAAATATTCCTTAAAGATTCTGTCAACCCCTTGGACCCATGTCAACTTGTGATGATTAGCTGGTCACAAAATTTAACAAAGTGAATTTTTGACATTAGCCCTACATCAAAAACCTTAAGAAAAATTCCCCCCCCTCTCCATTGATAGTTTTGTTTTGGTAGTTCAACTTCGTGGGCTCATAACTCTTTCATACAAACTCCTTTTTATGAGAATTTTTTATTTGGGGTATAATTTTGTGCTCTTTTTAGTGGTGCATTTATTTATTTATTTTGGTGTCTGGATTTTCTAGAAATTGTAGTTTCTCATAAATGTTACTGAGTCATTCTCATTTTGCAAAATTCTAAGATTTCGTTCTTGCTCCTACAATAACATTTTTGAGTGATTTTTTTTGAAACTCCATAATTTTTTCTATAATTTGTAGTGGTGTGATTAGATTAATTGTATTCTACTTTAAAATAACAATTTGAGTTTGTGGATTTTTTTTCATTTGTAAGCACTAAGATCAAGTCCACTTCGATGTTTTTGGTAGGTGTCATCTACAATTGCACTAAATATAAAGTGCCACAATCTTGTATTTCTTGGGGGGTGGGGGTTCTTGATTGATTTATTTGGGGAGGGGGGGTAATCTTGCAGTGGTTTATTGCTTTCTTTTGCTTGTTGTGTGTTCTTGAAATGGGGAAATCTCAAATTGAACTCCTAACTTCATATAATTATGATTCATGGAGAAAATCAGTACAAAACTATCTCATGGGGAAAGGTTGTCTTCACTATCTAAATGAAACCATTCCTCAACCTACTAATGCTAAAGAATTGGAAAAATGGGAGATTGATTGTGAGAAAACACTTGGATGCATATGTTCATTAGTCTCATTTGATTTACAATTTCATGTTCAATCATGTAAAACACCTAAAGAGGCTTGAGAAACTTTTGAGAAAATGTATGGTAAAACTTATAAGATTAGGGGATATCATATTAATAATGATTGATGAATCTTGATCCTAATTATTTTTACCACATCCAAAACTACATCTCCAAGATAAAGAAACTAAGAACATGGTTGAAAGATTGAAATATTGATAAGGAGTATGTACAGTTGATTTTGAATGTGTTATCAAATCTTGGTCCTGGGTATTCAATTTTTTTTTTTTGATTTTATATCCATTGACTCTCTATGGGATCATCATATGTTGATCCCATATTTTATGAATTTACAAATATCATAATCTAAGAGGAATCAAAATTAACTCATATAGGTCTAATCAAGTCTTCTAAGTCACAATAATTGTTGGCTAGTAAGCCTAATGTATAGAAAGAATCAGGGAATCTTGAAAAGAAACAATAGAAGAAAAAATAAGCCACATAAATAATATGAATCATCTCCCTCTAAAGGGGAACATCTAAAATGGAGAAGACTGCATGTGCATATTGTAAGAAAACTAGGCATGAACATCAATATTATTCAAAACAAATTGATGATTCAAACCATATACTTAAGAAGCATCAAATTAATTTTCCTTCAATATCAAAAGGTTCATCTTCTTCTTCTTCTTCATAAAATTCTAATATACATAATGGGAAAGCACTTGTTACAATTTCAAATTCCAAGTCAAAGAGGTGGATACTTGATTCAGGAGCCTGGCATCACATGGCTTCATTTGAGAGTATGTTATCTTCATTTGAATATTGTTCATCACCACATATCCTAATGGATAACAATGCATATATGCATGTTTATGAGAAGGAATCCATTGACATGGATTAAAAATTATTTAATGAGTTTCTTTGTGTGATTTTATTGTCAACCGATATCTTTCTATTTGTCAGTTCACACATGGTGCAGTAGACAAGAGTGTTGAGTTCACACCAGATTTTATCATAATGTAGGACTTGCATAGTAGAGATATAGTTACAGTTGAGGAAGTTGATCACCAATTTTGAGTCTACACCTTCTCACATTTTTTTGCTATTATTTATTTGGAAGATGTTCACATTAAGGCATCTAGTGTGGAAACTTTTGAGGAGATCCAGTATGGTCATTTGAATCTTGGTATTGTCTTATCCATCGATAATCTAGTGATATGTTTCGATATTCCATCTCCTTCATCTATTGTTGCTTTTGATGATGCTTATCTTTCCACCATTTTGGCTCCTTGTGATTCAGTGCAATAGTACATTCATTATCTTCTAGAGATGTCTACTTGGTATGAGTACTTGACAAACATTTTTGGTATATTTTATGAGTTTTTCCTTTCAAATTTGGGGGAAACCATTGATTGAATTCATTTCTCTTTGAGGGATATGATCCTTCTTCATTTGTTGTGAGGGAATACTCTAACCCTCTTGTTCATTCTCTACATGATCATTATTCACAGTTTGAAATGAGTGAATTATTTTGGATAGCATTTTAAGGAGGATTCTTTATCTTTTGAGGAGATAACTTTGTCTTTGGATTGTGTTCTACAATATTTTATAGGAGATTCTATTTGTCATCTTCTATAGTGTGGCCTAGAATTCCTATTTTGATTTTGAAAATTTTTGGCATCAACATGGAGACACTTGAGCATTGTTCATAGACATCACATATCATTCATCTTTCCTCATATTCCTTTCAGGAATGGGAAGAAATATTTCATACCATATTGGTTGTGTTTCTTCCTAAGGGGAGGAACATGGTTCGATGATCTTGGATCATCTTCAACATTCAATATCAAGAATATACCATCACTATAGGAGACTCAACATTGAGGGGGGGATACATCATCTCTCTTCTTCTCTCTTATGGGGGGTATTTTTCCTTGTATGGGGTTTTTTCCTTCTCATTCTTCATTGAGAGATTTTTTTCATCTCTTGTAAGGAGGAGTTTTATCCCACCGGGTTTACTCCTTTTCTTCATTTGTGAGATATTGCATTTGTACATGGGTACCTAACATGACCTCATAGACGAGACACATATTTACATCATTTGTATAATAATCTACTCCCTAAGTTGCACTTAAGGGGGGTGTTGGTGTTAATAGGTGTTTTACCTAACTAGTTTATTAGTGGGTCTTATTTACATGTTAAGTTTACTTAGGTCCTAGGAGAGAATATTTTTGGAAGGTGTTACTAGTCATTAGATCTTATCTTATCTTTTGACTTTTAATACTTGTGTCCTAAGTCATTTAGTATTAGTTGTCTCATGACATAGGATGAAGACACTTTTATTATTTTGTTTAATCCTACATCTCACCTTGGCTATATAACTAGGTGGTCTCATGTGTAAAACAACATTCTTAACATTGATCAATCATATGATCATAATCTATCATTTTCATCCTTTAATAGAATAGTATTATTCTATCATAGCTAATATCTCTTGTGTTTTCATGAAGTTCCTAGATATTGGGTGGCTATAATCTTCAGCCAAATATTGCATGGTGTAGAGTATTCTATACCAACTCTTATAGCATAAAAATCTCCATCCACCTAAATAAATTATAATTTATAATATCCCCAGGTACATAGCATAAAGATAATATTTATTGTGCTACTCCATTGATAACATTTCTAGATGAGAAGATATCACGAAACAATTATTATTTCCCATTTCATATGTATGGTAGTTTATATAATACAAGATTACTAATTATATTCTCATTAATCCTACAAATAAATTTATTAATTCATTGAAGCTTCTTAGTTACCAATCAGATTCAATAAAAAATTTATACATATTTAGGGTGTTCTTGAAAATAAATAATATATTTATTGATACTTCGGGTTGGTTTTAGTATTTTTCATGTTATTTTTTCTTCAAGTAGGTTTACTATTTCACTTGGTAGACCATGGATTGAGAAGTTGAGATTCATCCCTTCAATGATACATCAATGTTGAGTATGTTCATGAGGGAAAATTTATAAACTTTCCAAGAGATGTATATGAGCCTATTTCAAAGATGAGTCATTTTACTTTGGTTACTTACATAAACACTCCAAAGAACCACTATAATCAAGTGAATATCACGAAGTTTATAAATACCATTTAGATGTACAAAGAAAATAAAAAGATAGAATAATTAGGCAATACACAAATTAACAAGCACACCATTATTATTTTCCTCTATTACTTAGATAACCATAATAAATTAATGAAGCAGGGCCTAAAATACCTTAATTTTTACATTTCACACCTCTTAAGAATTAATGTTATGATATTTTTGAGTCTCTTTATGAGACAATATATCCCAATATTCTATTTTTACTTATAAAATAGGAAAAAATATAGTAATAAATAATAGATTTACTTCATATTAAAATAATAATGCTACATTAATGTCAAAGAAAGATTCTAATACTAAGACAATAAAATGTACAAAAGAAAACACTTCCAAAGAAATAAAATCATTGAGTCAAAAGTAAAAAATTATTAATTACACCTCTTTCAAGAATATTTTTAAGAGCTCCATTTCACATGTGGATGAGTTTTCTATTAGGTGAGACATCAATATATATTGCATAACATGATTGAAATAAGCATGATTTTATGGAGAAAATTCTTCCCCCATTAGGGGTTATGACTAGGGGTTATGACTTTGAGCTTCTATGCTTTCCTTTTATATATTTATTTTTATCTATTCCCATCTCTATGTTTTTGTATTTTTTTATTTTCTTAGTTAGCATGGAATGATGCAAATACACCTTTAGTGGTGCATGTTGACATAAAGAACTTTGATAATATGTTGTGTAGTTCTCTTGCCACTTCCTTATTGTGTTATGTATGTGTTTATTTTATCTCATGTCATTGGCTTACTTTGTGTTTTACATTTTTTCTTATGTCATGCTGGTTGTAATACTTGTTCCTTATATATTCCATTATTTTTTTTTTCTTTTTCACTTTGGTCTTCTAAATTATGCCATGCTTATTGTAACTCTAGTTTCCTTATGATTCTTCTTCTCATTTCACCTTCTATATTATGTCTTATGATTTGTTCCATGTTTTTTTTATGTTTTGGTTTACCCTTGAGGGTGGCCCCTTTTTGGTATTTATTTTGTTATACATTAGGGATGTTCTACTCACATTTATCCTATGAATCATATGTCTATCATGTTTATCTATAAAAATTATAATGTTTATGTGCATATACATGTTTGCATATTTAAATTATGCTTATTATGCTAAAATTACAAAGAATTATGTTCATTCTTACATGTCTATCTTATGTTATATGATTATCTTATGATTATATGCTTCTATGTTTTTATACTCATGCTAATATCCTACATTTTGTTATGCTTATATGGTCTTATCTAACACCATGGATATTATGTATTGTTATTTACTTTCACTAGGGGAAACATTAGAATAGCATTGCTTCCTCTTTCAAATACAATTTCACAATCACATCTTACTATGTTGTTACATGTTTGTCACATAATGATGTCTTTATGTTATTACATGGGATATTTGACCTTATATCATCATATATTTGATCATTTTATCCAATTTATCATATTCATTATATATGCAACCAATTATAGGGGCATGTAATTTTAATTCACTATTCATTTGATGCATATGATCATAGTGACTAGCTCATAATCACTTCAACTTCCAAATGGAATCAAATTGTTTCCTCTACGTGCTAGACATAATCATATATTTGTGACAAGTAAACTCTTATCGACTCATCCTTTTACGTTTATCTTTTGATTATTTTTTATAAGATAAAAAGTATTTACAAGGTGTTGAAACCTTTACAAAATGAGCCACAAGGGCCAAAAAGATTAGGTCCAAAGAATTATAACATTAAACACCAAAATACAAAACACAGAAACAACAGACAAACAATTGACAAAACAATGACCTAGCAGACAGGACACAACAAAAATAGACTAACTAGCACTCTCCCAATTTTGAGAGAGGAGGTTAATAACATCCTCCCCAACCCAGTTGGGGTCATCATTCGTAGCCTTCTTATCTATTTCTTCCTTGAGAATAGTAGAAAGGGTTCCAACAACACGGTGGATCATCTTGATAGTGAACCATGCCAAACCAATGAACTTATTTTTGAGCTTCTCCACCCACTCCAGTAGCATGCTATGATCCTCCCCTTTGTCCAAAGTATTTGTGTTATCTTCTTCCTCCATAACTTGGGGGGTTAGAGGACTGGGTTGTTGAATCCTCCTTGAGAATCTTGTTGAGGTCAGAAAAGTGGTTGGGATTTTCAATGAATTCCTCCTTTTCTTCTGTGTATTCTTCCTTCCTATTACCCTTGTCGGCACACAACTCCTCATCACTGGAAATGTCATTAATTGACACTTTCTTGCTATTTTTTTCCAGCTTGCTAGATCTCCTAATGCTGGTATTTTCTAACCTTGTCTCCACAATAGCATCAACCATGGTGTCCCCCTTAGAATCTCTTCCCACCAAATTTTTCTCATCATTGTCAGTGGCCGACAACTCCACTAGGCCTTTCCCCTCTTCTATCACTTTTTTATTAGCTGCAATTTTGTTGTTGATCTTGTAGGGAGTAGATTTGAGCTTACAGAGCCCAGCCATAGCTTTCAACTGAGTATTCCCTGCACCACCATTTTTCTTTTTGTTGGGAGGTTTAGGCTTGGGGGTTTCAGTATTCACCAGAGAGATTTTCCTTTTGGGGCCCTTAGACTCAGCCGGAGAGGGATTCATGTTGGTCGAGCGTTCAACTTCGTCAATATGAACAATAGAGATGGGTTTGGGTAGGCAGAGTGCCAAATGGAAATGATAAAGCCTTAGGATGAGGCCCTGGTGGAGTGGCAGGGGTGGAGTTTCTTCAGGGTTTTGGGCTGCAGTGTCCAAGCATTTTTCAATAGAAATTTCTAAATCAGTGAGTAAAAAAATAGAAAACTCAACAAAATTTTGTGGTGGAGATGATTTAAAAGAGGTAGGTGATAATAATAGAAGGTTTTACATCTACCCTCCAAAGCGACATACTTCATAAGAGTGAGAAAAACCTGGTCCCACGATTGCAGGAGTGCTTCTCTTTCAAATCCAGACTGGGAGTGGATTAGTTTTTTATTTCCTTTAAAAAAGGCATTGAGGCTTTCATTTTCCTAAGCCTTGGTGTGCTTAGGGTACTTCTTTTCGATGCAAGAGAGCCCAGTCACATGAGTAATCCATCTGCTACTTTGGGACGGTGGGGTCCATCCTTCACCCTTGGTCGAACAACTGAAGTTGGGGGTGAGGGTGGGCTGGCAGTCGATGAGAATTCCAATGGCTTGGCGATCGATGAGAATTCCTCAATCAATAGATCCAAACATGCTCAATCAGTTAGAGTGGAATACATACTTCCTTTCAGTTGTCGTTACCATCCCCCTAGGTAGGATTAGTATTGTTAGCAGGGTAGGGCCTTCTGGATATTAGTACTATCCAACCAAACAATAATAAACCCTCATGTGAAAGTAATGCTGATTAGAGGCACCTCCTCATTGACCTCGAAGGAGATACCACCCATGGCGACCCTCCTTTCTTTCCAGGAGCTCATGAATTGCGTTGACATCCTTAGATCATGACCAACCAAGCATTCCATTAATGAAACCAACCCACCTTTGACACATATATGCCAAACCATAGGATCCTTGTAGAATTCCTCACAATTATCTCCCTCCATCCTCACCTTGTCACCACCCATCTCATTGCGCTTCACACTGAACAACCAGGGAACCTGTAAGAGAAAAAGATTAAAATTTTTGTCAATGTGAGAGGTCAACCAAAAACCACTTCTTTTGAGCCAGCCAAGAAGGCTCTGGGTAATCAAGACAGAATGCAAATCACATGCTTCAGGAGTTATTTCCAAAAAGGCAATCTTCGCAAGCCCATTATTGAAAATATTTAAACATTTGCAGCCAAGATTGTGAAGAATGATGACACTGATAGGTTTTCCTTCCATGTTTCCATTGCACAAGTACCAATGATAAATGGCCACGAGGCCAAATTTCCACTTCCCTAAGTATCTACCTTTTATCTTTAGAAACTTTTTAGTGGAGTTGACGGGACAAAGCATGAGCTCTATGCCATAATAATTAGTCACATCAAAATTGAATTTGTAAGTCTGTAAAGATATGCAGAGGCTAAGACAAGACTGCAAATTAAATTTGTGTAAGGCCTGATGCAAATTGCTCGTTACCCCATTGTACTTCCCATCAATTCTCATAATTAGATCCGTAACCTCTATCTCTGCCCCATTGTTCAAATATTGCCATGAATTTAAGACCTCAGCATCCATCTTCATCCACATCACCCAAAGAACAAATATGTGGACCACCCATAAAGTCATGACAATTGCAATATTAGATAACATCATGAGTAACAAAGGTTCCTTGCTCCTTAAGGATAATACCTTGTATTCCTGGTGGTAGGTTCCCAATACTCCTCCAACACTTAGAATCTCTCCAATAGGAGCCAAGACTAGCCAAAGTGTCAACAACTTGATTACCCTCCTGAAATATGTGAGTTAAGATCTTCATATCCAGCTTAAACACCAAATGATTTATGTCTAATAGGATATCTCTGGTGTTCCATCCTAAAAATCTGCCCAAATTGATAGAGTCAACCACTGACTTAGAATCCCCTTCTATGTGCAGTTTCTTTATCCCCATAGTAACAACTAACTGGACACCCTTTAACAACACCCTTTCTTCTACAGTCATGGAGGCTTGAATCCCTATACACCTTGAGTAACTAGCCACAAAGTTACCTCTGCAATCCCTGATAATACCCCCAATGCTTGCCCTGCCTGGGTTTCCCTTGGTCGCACCATCAAAATTGAGTTTATTCCATCCATGATCTGGGGGGTTTCCAAACTATGTCCCTTCTAGCTTGGGCCCTAGAATTGTCAAAGGAGTTGACCTCAAGATTCCAGTTCCAAGATTTATCCATTTTAATCTCCCATTTAGTAGGAGCTTTGTTCGGGGTTTCCCCATTGTAAATCAAAATATTTTTAGAAATAATTCTTAACCCTATACTAAAAACCTCCTTAGGACTCATCTCAATATTCCTGAAAATCTGGTTGTTCCTCTCTTTTCACAAGAACCAACAAATGATGGGGGGGATTGGTTCCAAATATCCTTAGGGATGGGTTATTGGAAGGGGATAGACCAACCCAATATGAAGTATTTGATGTACCTACACATAGTCCAGTGAGTGCCTAGTTTCTCAAAATCTAGCTCCTAGACACCAACAACAAATGGGCAGTGCAGTATTAAATGATCCATAGTTTCTTCATTGTTTTTTCACATCAAACACCTGTTAGGGATCTGGAAGCCCCTTTTCCTCAAGTTATCCTTAGTAAGGATCTTGTTATGACAGGCTATCCACTAGAAGATATTTATTTTCGGAATCATGTGCCTATTCCAAACCTGTTTCTAGGGTCCATTATCAACACCCTAAATCGACAACAGATTTAAGTCGTTCTGACTGAATGATTTCCCTACCTGTCTTTAGTCCAATATAATTCATCCTCAATATTGGATAAAGGTAATCTGGTAAGGGAGAGTAAGTCCTATAGAGACTTAGCTAGATTTAACAACTTAGGGGACAAAGGACAACAAAGAAGCAAATCTTTCCACCACCTAGCACCCAGTTGATGTAAGTTGGATCTTAAAGTTTTGAAATGAAATAAAGAAAGTAACCCCTATCTTCTTATAGAAATTACAGGTAATTCTTCATTTGCAGTCACTGTATGGTTCCGTACAAGCCATTTTCAATCTATATTGCTTTGAAAACTGTAGAAAAATGTGTTAGATTTGAATTGAATCTATTTTGAGCGTCTAATATTCAATTTGATAAAAGTTAGAGGAAATTTTTTGAGATGGCCTGTGAGTTTCCAGATTTAAGGGTTTTGTAAGTTTAAATTTCAAAATGGACACATTCCACCTTCTGTGATGTCTATACTTCAATGGAATGGGAGGATACAACTATTATAGGGTGTGAACATGTTGTTTGTATGTAGGGGAGGCTGAGAGATGTGTTGGGCATGAATCCCTAGAGTGAAAAATTGAGTTTTCCTAGTGAAATTGTGAGGTTTTGATATGGAAAAGTATGAATTATGTTGGGGAAGTTTTATTTCATGATTGAATAAGAATATTTAGAGGTATTTGAACCTATTTTAGGTGTTGGAAAGATTGGGTGAGGGTTGGATGTATGTTTTTCAATAAGCCCTAGGTTATTTGCTTAAAAAGGAGGGTTTTGAGGAATGGTGTTTTGGAGACTTGATCTTCTGATGAAAGTTGTGAATTCTTAGGTTTTGTAACTTTTGGATTGCTTCCCTTGGGGTTTTGAAGGTTGTAAATAAGTTTTGAGACATGTTTGTAAAATAGATCTAATTTGAGGTCTAGGTCTGCGTGGTTTCCCTATTTTTATGAAATTGTTGAAAAGAAGCCTATTGAGATTTTGTGGTATGTGTTTGTGTGTCCAAAAGGGTGTTTGAAAACTTGCTGGTCCAATTCTGAAAGGATCCCATTGAAGAGATATACCCGATTGAGCTAGATTGCAGTGCTACAAGGAATTGTGTTGGTTTGGTGAAAAGAGGAGAATTTTGAAGAATTGTGACTTGAAGGTTATTGTTTTTGTGTGGAACTGTGTTGTGTGGTTGCAAGACCTCCCCTGGTTGCTATCAAGTGGTATTAGAGTGAAGGTACTAGATCTCTGTGGAAAGAGATTGTAGTTTGTGAAAGAAAGGTTGGAAGGTGAAGAGGCAAAACTGAGAAGATGCCTCCTAAAGGAAAGAATGTGACAAAGGAGATGAATGACTTGAAGAGTCTTTGTATTAGAGAGATCAGAGAATTAAAAGAAAAGTTGGCAGCCTTGGAGACAAACAAAAGAAGAGATGAAGTTGAAAATAGTGACTCAGATGATGAAGATGAAGACAAGTTTGAAGATGTTGAGGAAGAACTTGATGCAGAAGATCATAGAATGGCCAAATTGTTGAAGGAAGTCAAAGGTAACAAGTATAAGGTGAAAATTGATGTTCAAAATTTTGGTGGAAACCTGAATGAAGAAGAGTTACTGGATTGGATAGCATCTTTGGAAAACTATTTTGAGTGTGAAGACATTCCAAAGGAATAGAGAGTCAAGATTGCAAAAACCAAACGAAAAGGTCATGCAGTTTTGTGGTGGAATTATTTGCAATTAGAAAGAAGGAAGCAAGGTAAATCCAAAATTGTAGCATGGGACAAGATGGTAGCCAAGATGAAAGGTGAATTTCTCCCTTCTGATTATTCTATTGAGATGTTTAAGAGGTTGCAAAGTTTAAGGAAAAAGGAAATGGATGTAAAAGCATACACTAAAGAGTTTTACAAATTATGTATGAGATCTAACCATAATGAGAATGAGGATGAGAAAATTTCTAGGTACTTGGGTGGATTAAGATTGAATATACAAGATGAATTGGCTTTAACAAATCCTAGGAGTGTAGAAGAATGTTATCAAATGACATTGAAGGCTGAAGAGAAAGTAAAAATAAGATAAGAGAATATTGTTAGAGGAAGAGGCTGCATAACAAGAGGAAGAGGATCTTTCTCTACTCTAAGACAACAAATGAGAATCAAGAGGATGCACCTAAAAGAGATGAGCAAGTTGCAGATTTTAGAGGTGGTTTTAGAGGCACAAGGGGCAGATTTGGTGGTGGAAGGAAACCTAACATTTTTGCAGGTAGATGTTTCAATTGCCAAGAGTTTGGTCATCCTTCTTGGAAATGCCCTAAAAAAATTGGCTCAACATCAAGTGGAGGAGAAAGGAAAACTGACAGAAGAGCACAAATTATTCAAGAGGATGAAGCTAAAAGTTCAAACTCCAATAGTATTCATGTTGCTCCTGGAGTAGGTGAAAGCTTGATGATGAAAAGACAACTCCTAAAGACATCTAAGGAGAAGGATCTGATTCAAAGAAGAGCATTGTTTAGGACAACTTGCAGATGTAAAAGCAAGGTATGTAAGGTGATAGTTGATTCTGGATGCATTGATAACATGGTATCTAGTGAAGTGGTGGATAAATTGCAATTGGAGAGAGTACCTAGAGAAAATCAATACAAAGTGTCTTGGGTTAGTGATAATCAATCTATTGTGGTGAGTAAACAAGCTTTAGTTGAATTTCAAATTGGTAGATATGGGGATAAAGTTGTTTGTGACATATTTCCTATGAGTTGTTGCCATGTTTTGCTAGGAAGACCTTGCCAGTTTGACAGGTCAGCAATCTACAATGGGAGACAAAACACTTATACAATTGAAAATGATGGAAGAAAATTCATACTAACTCCATTGGTTGAGGAGACAAAGAGCAAGGTGAAATCATCATGATTGGGAGAAAATAGTTTGTTAGTATTGATGAAGGTAAGAGCATGAGGTTTGCAGCTATATCAAAGTTTGATAATGTTGGAACAGTAAATAGGAAGATTAAAGACAATGTGCAATCAGTTGTGAAGAAGAATGCTTTTATGTGGAAGAAAAAAGAATAGGGAATGGTGTCTTAGGTTAGTATAGTAAAGAGTGAGTGTGAAAAGCTTGAGGAAAAGAAAGAAAAAAAAGAAGGAATATTGGTTGGGATAGTCATGTGCCCTATGGTGATGAAACAAGTGAAGAGGTAGTCTAGTGATGTTGGAAAAAAGGTTTGCAAGGTCAATGAGATAGTGGAAAAGTTGTTTGCAGGTTTGACAAAGATGTCAAAGTGTGAAGGTACAACTAATAGAGGAAAATGTGCAGTTAATAAGGATATTGGACAGATATCCAAGTATGAAGAGAAATTGGAAGTGATGGTAGTTGATGAAAGTTTGTGTACATAGGTAAAAGGGAGTATGACATCAAAGTTTGATGGTAGAAAAATTAAAGAACACCCCACAGTACAGTGTGAAGAAATGGAGCATGAAGCAAATGAAGACAAGGACAAGAATGTCAAGGAAAGTGAAGAAAAAAGGAAAGGGGAAACCTTTGAAGGAAAAAATGAAGGTCAGAGACATGAAGAGAACAAAG
Organism: Sequoia sempervirens; assembly: GCA_007258455.2. Classification (NCBI taxonomy): domain Eukaryota; kingdom Viridiplantae; phylum Streptophyta; class Pinopsida; order Cupressales; family Cupressaceae; genus Sequoia; species Sequoia sempervirens. The sequence goes on along the minus strand of VDFB02231211.1, from coordinate 128,477 downwards.
GAGGACAAGTTACATCAATCTTTCCAAGAGACTTGGAAAAATTCAAAGTTGAGTGTATAGTGCAGGAGCACCTTTGATCCAAAATGGAAAAAAAGGTTGATCATTAGTAGGCTTTAGGATTTGAGTCATGATGCATTAAATAAGGTCATGTAGACCATTTAATACATATTTGAGTCATTTTTGAGTCATGTTAGGTGTCTAGGGGGCCATTTTTGTTGATATTGCAAAATTGCAAATTGTTGTAAAAGTTGTCAAGCATAAAAGTTGCAAAAATGCATTTTATGGAATACAAACAAACATGTTATTTTAAAAGTTAGTTTAGGTGGTTGTAGGAGTTGATTTAGGAGGGAATAAGTATTAAAGGCATGAAAACCATTGATGTAAGTTGGATCTTGGAGTTTTGAAACAAAATAAAGAAAGTAACCCCTATCTTCTTGCATAGATTACAAGTAATTCTTCATTTGTAGTCATTGTATGGTTCTGTATAGACCATTTTCAATCTATATTGCTTTGGAAATTGGAGACATATGTGTTAGCTTTGAATTGAATCTATTTTAAGGGTCTAATATTCAATTTGATAAAACTTAGAGGCAATTTCCTGAGAAAACCTGTAAGTTTCCATATTTAAGGGTTTTGTAAGTTTAAATTTCAAAATGGATCCATTCCACCTTTTGTGATGTTTGTACCTCAGTGGAATGAGAGGATGTTGTGATCAGGTGAAAATCCTTGTTCCTAAACATGCAACAACAACAATAATGCAAGAAACAACTAAGAACACCTAAACCTCAAGATTGGGCAAAATGTTGAACATGAACAAAGAAGATGAAATGAAATGATTATACCTTGTCAAGTTGTTCCTTGGTTGGCCCTTCGATCTTTGATGTTGTGTATGCTCCTTGGATGGAAAATGAGATTAAAGATGCACGATGGGATGCAAGATGGGATGCAAGATGGTTGAAAGTGGATGATTAATGGATTCAAGTGCTATGATGAAGGCAAAATATGCAAATTGGCTAAGTATGGCTTGAAATGGAAAAATAGAAAGAGTTTGGTATCAAAAGAATAAGGTCCCTAAATGAGAGAAAAGAGGGGGTATTTATAGAAGAATTTGAATTCTCTAGAGAATTCAATGGTTGAGATTAAGCCAACAAGGCCAAGATGAAGGGCTATGGTGAGTTGAGGACTCACAAGCCCTCACATCTTGACATGTGGAATGTGAAGTGGCTTAGGAAGTGATGATGTGTAAGTGAGGTGGAATTGTAGAGGAAGGAAAAGTACCTTGCAAGTACCTTAGGGGATGAGAATATTTCCTCAAAAAGGAACTTATTGTCCCCAAGTGAGAATGAAAATTACTTTTGAGGAATTTTAGAATTCCTCAAAAATCTCCATGGGGAATGAGAAAGTAGTTGGGAAAATAAATGTGAATTAAAAGTTCACATGCTTGGAAGAATCTCATGGACAAGACAAGGTTCCAAAAAGGGAAGCACTTGTCCACATGTGACTTGATGTGACAATTCAAAGATTCTAGAAGATGCATGGGAAAAGGGGATTCTAGGAGGAATAAATTTGAATTTTAAATTCACATGGGAAAGAGGGTCAATGCTAAGAAAGGAAAATGAAAAGGTTGACTAAAAAGACATGCTAAATGTGGCTAATGACTTTGATTAAGGTTGTGCAAACACATGATTAGGAGGATTAATGAAAGATTAAGGAGAAATTGGAAGATGCGAGGATGTGACATTAATTTTTTAATTAATGTGTGCACATCCTAATCCAGAATTAATTAAATTAATCTAGATTAGAAGAGGGTTATGGAGGATGTGACAATGAGAGAGAAAAAGAGGAATTAAAAAATGACTTAAATTCAAATAGATCACATGAATAAATTAAATAAAGTGATGTATTTATTTAATTTAGAGAGGAAAGAAGTAAAAGGTAAAAGTATTAAATTATTAAATTAAATACTTTAGGAACCTTATACAGACGATGAAATATTAATTAAATGAGTGATTTAATTAATACCGATGAAGAAGATGAAATAGACGAGTAAAGGGATGAATAAGGATATGAGTTTGACCATATGGAAGTGGTAAAATTTGGATGTCTACAGATACAATTAGAATAGGGTGTGAACATGTTTATGTGCAGGGGAGGCCGAGAGATGTGTTGGGCATGAAGCCCTAGAGTGAAAAATTGAGTTTTACTAGTGAAATTGTGAGGTTTTGATATGGAAAAGCATGAATTATGTTGGTGAAGCATTATTTCATGATTGAATAAGCATATGCATAGGTATTTGAACCTGTTTGAGGTGTTGGAAAAATTGGGTAAGGGTTGGATGTGTGTTTTTCATTAAGCCCTAGGTTATTTGCTTAAAAAGGAGGGTTTTAAGGAATGGTGTTTTGGAGACCTGATCTCCTGATGAAAGTTGTGAATTCTTAGGTTTTGTAACCCGTGGATTGCTTCCCTTGGGGTTTTGAAGGTTGACAATAAGTTTTGAGACATGTTACTTTGTGAAATAGACCTAATTTGAGGTCTAGGTTTGCGTAGTTGCCCTATTTTTGTGAAATTGTTGAAAAGAAGCCTATTGAGAGTTTGTGGTATGTATTTTTTTGTCGAAAAGGGTGTTTGAAAACCTATTGTTCTAGGTCTGAAAGGATCCCATTGAAGAGATATACCTGATTGAGTTAGATTGCAATGCTACAAGGAATTGTGTTGGTTTGGTGAAAAGAGGAGAATTTTGAAGAATTGTGACTTGAAGGTTATTGTTTTTGTGTGGAATTGTGTTGTGTGGTTACAAGACCTCCCCTAGTTGCTATCAAGCAGTCACCCGATCTTGGAGAGCAGGAGTCTTGTTGAAGAAGTAAATCATGATTTTATTATAATTTATACACTAGCCAGAGCAAGAAGCATAATTATTAAGGAAAATTTTCCATTTTCTGGCTTCAATCATAGAAGCCTTCCCAGAGAGTATTGTATCATCAAAAAATTGTTGGAAAATAGCAAGTTCTAGAGAAGAGGCAGGATTGACCCCTTTATAGAGCCCTTTGACAGTAGTTTAGAAATGTTCCTACTCAAAACATCTGTGACCATGATAAAAAATATAGGGTGAGATAGGATTACATTGTTTGATACCTCTCCCAACTTTGAAGAAACCAAAGGGGGCCCCATCAACCAAAATTAAGTATCTCACCGTGGTAGTGCATTCCATCAAGAGGTTAACCACCAACCGGTCAAAACCAAACTTAGCCAGGACTTTGGGAATAAAGTCCCATAACACCTTATCATATGATTTTGAAATATCTGATTTGAGGGCCATACTGGCATTATTGCATCTATCCATGGAGTGAAAAATTTCATGGGTGGTTATGGTGGCATCCAAGATATGACGAACCGAAACAAAACCTTTTTGGGTAGGGCTGATCAACTTTTCAAGAAGGGGTTCTAGGTGGTTCACCAAGGCTTTATAGAAGATCTTGTAAATGGTATTGGAGAGGCTTATGGGCCTAAAATCAATCATAGATTGCGGTTCAACAATATTTGGAACCATGACAATAAAGGTGTGGTTCAACTATTTGAGGATCTTACCAAATTTGAAGAAATCCCTAGTAGCCAAGACCAGATCCTCACCCACTAAATCCTAAAATATCTGGAAGAAAGCAAGGGGAACCCATCTGGGCTAGGTGCCTTATAGGTACCCATACTAAAAACAACCATACAGATTTCCTTTGGAGTAATAACACAAAGGATGCTATTATTATCATCCTGGGTTATGGTGGTCGGGAGAGGATCTAGCATTAGGTTATCCATAGCTAGATTGAGAGCCTCAATAGGAGCTAAATAAGCCCTTTGAAAGTATGCAAAAGCCAAGAGCCCAATTTGGGTGGGCGTATTGACCAAGATCTCCTGCTCATTTTGAAGCTTAGTTATATGGTTCCTTTTCTTGTGTTTAAGGGTAGAAACATGAAAAAAGGTGGTATTTTTGTCCCCCTCTTACAACCATTGAACTCTAGATTTTTGTTTCTAGAATATCTCCTTTTTAAAAATTTGTTCCCATTCCATACGACTCTCTCTTTCCTGGTTATAGGTCAGCAGGCTTACAACCCCTCTTCCATTATTTTTTGTAATGACCTTCAGCTTATCCCCTAAGACACTTTTTTCTTCTTCTGAAAGACATCTCCAAAAACTCTCTTATTCCAACCCTTCACCATATTTTTGACATGCTTAAGTTTGTTAAAAATCCTAAACATGGGGGAACCATGTACAGGGATGTTCCACCATTCAACAACTTTATTCCTAAAATCTGGATGGGAGTTCCACATAATCTTAAACCGAAAAGGAAAAGGTCTAATAGTAGATAGTTCATTCATGACTAGTAGAAGAGGGTTATGGTTAGAGATAGTACGGGGAAAAGCAAGAAAATTAACACTGAGCAAGGCCATCTAATTGTGGGAAAAAATAAATCTATCAAGTTTGACCTAGTTCAAACCATCCCCAAGGTGCCTATTGGTCCACGTGAATGATTGACCCAACAAATCAATGTCAACCAAGCTGGTGTTACTCAAAATTTTCCAGATCAACCATGCTGTCAGAGTAGTCTATCAGTCCTCCACATTTCTCCAAGGATACAAAGGAGAGTTGAAGTCTCCATCCACCAACCAATGTGATCCCTTGTTATTGTTTATCTAGCCTACAAGATCCTGCCACAGGGCATTCCTAGCATTCCTAAGGTTAGGGGCATAGACATCAATGAACAACCAAGAGCCAATTGGGTGAGAAAACTTGACTCCCACACTGTTCTGATATTGAAACTTTTTAGATCCAATGATCCTATTAGGATTCCACAACACAACAAGCCCACCAAATGCCCCATCAACATCATTGCAAGAGAAGAGGGCACTCGACCATATATAAAACAATATTATCAAAGTTCATTTTCTTCATTTTGATTTCATGTAGAAGTAAAATATCAATCTTATGTTTCATTACATAGTGTTTCAACACTAGTTATTTGGAGAGCTATTTAGCCCTCTCACATTCTAGGACAAGACCTTCATTTTTGACCCTTCTTAGAGGACACTTCCAATGTCCTTTGTTTACCTATGGCTATCTCTTTTGTTGTCTCCCTATTCTTGGTATGTCACTGATTGGGCCTTCCAAGTTTAGAGTCACCACCCACATCCGCTTTCCTTTGTTTCCCATTTTTCTTTGGGATTGACCAGAAATCCTCCATTGTTCTTTCCTACATCAAACCCAAAGAATCCATCTTAACAGACTCATCTTTAACTTTTGAACCCTCCTCTTCCATGATTTTTCCTTCTTCAGCACCAATCAATATTGATCCAATTTTTATGATAAACACTTCTTCCTTCAAGATGTCACCATTTTCACCAACATCCCTCAGCACCTGGCTAGGGGAAGGAACACCAATTGAAAGGGGAATCCCCTGAACCCCACCACCAGGTAGAACCAAGCCATCAACTGGAGTAGGTGCAATAGGAACCAGAACCAAGTCCCCAAAGGATACATTCTCCCCAATTGTGGGGGACTCAGAGTTGATCAGGGAGTCAACCAACTTGGGAGAGCCAGACTTGGCCAAGGAGTCAACAATCTTCAGAATGACATCTTCAAAAGGGTAGTGGTCATTAGCAACAAACTCACTAGGGTTAGGAACATGTTTTAAATATGATTTATAGTTTGAGATTAGGTGGCTAGGTTTAGCACATTTCTAGCAGTAAACTACAACATTCTCATAACAGACTTGTTGGGTCCAAGAACCAAACTTAGAACAGAGCTTCACAGAGGTAGGTAGAGATTTATGCACTTCGATATTGACATGAAAATGGAAAAATACTAACTTGGATTTGGACCTGGTAATGGAGTCCAAAGTGATGAACTGGCCCAGGGAGTCCCCGATACATTTTGAATACGATTTCATCCCAGTATTCTAGAGGAAAACTAGACAGACGGACCCACACTGGTGCAGATTTGTTGAGATCAACTGCAAGATCGAACCTTGACTTCCATTGGCACAAAGCCAGACTATGCTTTTGATTGTTGATATTTTAAGCATGTTATATTTTGTTCCTATTTTAAATTCTTGATAGAAGATACTCATTAAAAATTTCCATTTTATAGGGTTCTAGGACAAAGCACTCATTGTGAGGAAAGCATATAATCAATATCCTTCCTTATATATATATGTATATATATATATAATATGTATATATATATATATATATATATAATATGTATATATATATATATCTTTTACATGGTTGTTTAATAATTTAAATTTTTATGATAACTAATTATTGTACTTCGACATATATATTTATAATAGTTCACATACAAGTTGAAGTGGGGACAAAGTATAATCGTGAAAAATATATGCCCTATATTTTTTCCATTCATTTGGTTATATTTTGATAGAGTTATCCTTAGTACAACTACTAGTGTACAAGTTGTGTATTCTAGCACATAAGTTTGCAAATAGCATGAGCCTAACTTAATACCATATGCATATATTCCAAAGGACCAGCTTTAATCCATAATTTATTCATTTACCCAAAATAAATGTGTATTATGGAACTCAACTAGGTCAATTTTACAAAATGTGAAAATGACCCTTGAACTTTCAAATTTAAATTTTAACCCTTGTTGTCTTCCTCCAAGTAATTGTATGAGCTAACTAAGCAAAAAAATTGTTAACTTATGTGTTGCATTTTTGTATTAAAGGGAAATCCTTAATTCATTTATGCTTATCCTTGGACAATCAAGGGCATTCCAAAATATAGGGGGCATTCACATAGCACATCGTAAATAAAAATCATTACATTATCAACTTACATCAACATTTGTAGTCATCACTTCATGCTTGCATGTTATCTCTAACCATTATTCTATATTATTAGCTTGGTGATAGGGGTTTAATCAGAGGAGAATATTCTTATCTAGCAAGTTCCTAAATGGTATCTATGACACCACCCATTTAAAAAGTAGTTCTTAGAGATCAAGAAAAGAACATATTCTAAAGTTTAAATTTAGCAAAGTTCATATTCGCATAGAGTTCAAATCCACGAGCAAGTTTAGATTCATAATAAAAAAGATTAATTCTATAATCACAAAATTGAATTATAACATCAACATGAGTTTTATTGACATGGAAGCATTCGATTAACATCACATATGACTCTAATAACTTAGAATCAATTTCTAACATCCAACATAACAAAAGATTCAATAAACTTTTAGTTAAATACCTATATTTATTTAAAAAAATCCAAACATTTATTTGAATACATTCACCCAACCAAATGTATTAAAAATTTTCCTTCATTTTTATTGAACAATAGTGAAATACAACAAAATAAGTAGTTACAAAAACTAAAAATAAATTAACATAAATCTTTTACAATTCATAAAGACTAAATTTCTGTTTTTTAAATTTAACTATTTTTTACGTTGAAAAATTATTTTTTTCAAAATATAATTATATGAATATGAACATAAAAAATAGTGACAACATATTATTTATTATTTATAATAACTACACGGACTCCATCATAACATAATATATGATTTTCTACTTAAGAGTCATGATGAAAGAGGAAGTATTGTCCCCTTTTCTCATACCTTCCTTCCTTGCTCCCATAAAGCAATATCAATTTCCATGCTTATTTATTCAAAGTTGTTGCTTCCTTGAAAATCCGACAAACTTAAAGTAGCCTATTGGTACAACATAAATTCATTAATTAGACAATAAAAAACATAAATTCATTAACTAGATTATAAAAAACACAAATTGGGGCAGGTTTATGATATGAAGCCATGAGAGTGATGAAATAAAAAACATCAACTTTTTAGGTTGTCATTTCTAAAAGTAAAGGTGAGAGAATCCCAAGAGCACGAGGAATGTGCAACTTTAAGTTGGAAAGTGATGGGGAAAACAATGTGTGGTGAAGGAAACAAGTAAATCAACAATGGTGCACTTAGCTTTTGAAAGTGATACATGTTCAACCATGTCAAGACAAGCATAAGAAAAGGGAAACAAGACACAAATAAGGAATAAAGTAATAATTTGAGGAGACAAGCTTGTTTAATTCCATAATTATATATCATCTTAAGAAGAAATATTTGTTTAAGTATGGTAATGCAAGATTAAGCATCATGGTCTTTCATTTCAAAGAAATAATTATTTGTTTTTACATCAATAAGGATACTATAGTGATTGATAAATGATTTAATTATTGTTTTCTTCAAAAAAAATATTCATTGGTTTTTTTGTTAACAACAGGGTATCCCCACGACCCAGCCCAACGGCTAAGGGGGTGAGCTGAGGCGAGACTAGTCTCCTATGGGGGGACCCAATAGTCCACAAGCCAATCCCAAACGGGTAAACCCGAGAGCGGAGTCGAACCCAAAACCAATGGGGAGCAAACCCACAACCCAAACCAACTCTGCACACCTGTGCGAGCTTATTTAATTATTTTATAACTTTTTAATGATTTTATTGATTTATTATATTTTTATAAAGTTGGTTTTTAATATATTTGCAACTTTTTATTTTTATTGATTATCTATTGTTATCTTGTGATCATTTATTATAACTATTATGTATTAACATTCATGATATAGCATGTTTGTTCATTCATCTCCTATAAATACAACCACCATATTTTATACTAGGATTAATAAAGTAGACCAACATTTCTTGTTCTTGAATTTTTGAATAACTCATGCTATACTATATATTTATGCATGTACATAATATTATACAATAAATTATACTAACATTAATGAATTATTTGAAGGAGTTTGAATCATTCACTAAATGAACACAAAAATCCAAACATATAGAATATAGGTGCATTCTAGAAAACTCAGAGTGCATTCCATAGAACTTGGAATGCATGTACAAAACCTCGTACAACGTTTGATAAGAAATGTAAACCATTTCAAGAAATTCTATTTTACACATGATTTGACACAAATATAATTAACAAATTTATATTTTCAACTATTATAGTGTTTCAATATTCTTTTTCTTCTATTTTTTTTATTGTGATTGAAATGATCATAAAATGGATCCTTTTGCTAATTGATTGATCTAGCTTTTGGACCAATCTTTGATGGATTATTAAAACTTAACCTTTTATTATTGACCTTTACTTATTGCTTACTCTTTTTCCATCAATATTCATTACTAAATTTTTTGAGGTGTCTTCTATTAAGTGCAATTATTATGAAATTTATAAGTAAACCATTTTATTATATGTTATATTAGTGTTATTTATATTTTCAAGATTAGATTAGCATTTATGCAAATAAAATAAAGAGAATATTTGCACAATAAATTTATTTTTATTCACATTCTATGATATTTTAAAGTGTAAGGTGACTTCATTATAGATCACAACAATGTTATCTTACATATTGTCTAATATAACACATTATCAAAAGTTATATATAATGAAATTATAGAAACAATATCATAAACAAATGTAATTTTATTATATATAACTTTTTGTTTGAAATGCATTTTTTTGGTATTCACAACATTTTATTAGGTTTAGAAAATTACTAACACGCAATTTAACCAAATAAATTAATTTTGATATTCACAATCTTGAATTGTTTATCACCTCAATACTATTAAAATAAGATTAGAAACTTTTGAATTAATATCTCTAGATATTTTTTTAAATAAACATATTTAAGATATTTGAACTCATACAAATTCCACCTACAATCTTTTTCATGCAAGTGATGTCATTAATTAAAAAAATTACATTTTCTTGGCTTTAGATATTTGATTCATATTATATTTGAATAATTAAAAACCATGTAATATGTAATATTTAAAACAAATGATTTATATTATGAAACTTTTAAATATTTGATTTAAAATCATAATTTCTTGCAATATGTAATATTCTTAAAAAATAGCAAATTTTTTAATTTTCTTTATATTAAAATTTAGATAAATAAAAAAATAACAAAATTTAAATTTAACTTTTAAGGATAAAAATTAAATTATGTTCAATATTTCTTATTAAATTTCATTTCTCTTATTAATCGAGTTTAGAGCTCCTTTTTATGGACTTTCACACTACTCTGGCTAATTACTAGCTCTATAATTAAATATGTAAATTATTTCTATTATTACATATTTAAAGCTTCTTTTTTGTTTTATTTAAATTATTATTTTATGTTAGTTGTCATTGTACACATTTTAAACCTTATAATCTACTTCCCATATTTAGAAGTAGCTATAAGTTACACCTCTTAATGTAATAAAAGTAGTAAAGAAGTAGCATATTGCTAATTTCTATACTACACAAAACATCTATATCATTGTAAAGGAGAAAAATGCACACCCTTACACTTTTCTCCTTTGGTTTTATGCCACTTCTTGTTGATAATTTTAATGCAATTTTGTGCTCTTTTGACACACTCACTAACGTAAGACCCATTCCATCGCATTTTCATGCATCATAACTAGTTCCAAGCACCCTTGATTCACTTCTTTGAGCATTACTCACCATAGCCCATATGGAAATTACAATTTTGTCTCTTAGATATGATTGTGGTCATAATCCAATCCCCATTTAAAAAGAATCAAGTCTATATTTCAAGGTTAACAATTTCAGATATGGCTATTATCTATCAAAGTATGCATTGCAATGTTTGAATTGTGTCTAGTATTGTGTATTCAAAAGGCATCACTCTAATTCATTTCAATCATTGCATATAAGCATCAAATATCATTAAGAGCATTTTCAAAAACAATACAACTACATGTTTGTCACTAACATTTTACTAGTCCATAACATCTATGCCTCTATCTATACTATGAAAATTCACCGCCAACAATTCACCGCCCAACAATTCATTGCTATGACAAATTCATCTCATCAAAAATTCACCACCAACAATTCACCATCATGGATATTCATTGCATATACAATTAGAAAAGTTGATTTATGATAATAAAAATAAAAATATTTTTCAATATATTTTATTTTATTCGAGTAAACCAATTATACAACAATATCAATCATCTCTATTATTAATGCGGTGGAAAATATTCTTTTGCAAAAAAACTCTCAAGGTCTTGGAAATATATATTAAAAAATGTTAATGCGATGAATTAACTGTGGCAGTGAATTGTTGGTGGTGAATTTTCCACAAGATGAATTTGTCATGGCGGTGAATTGTTGGCAATGAATTTTCCGACAATTAATTGTTGGCGATGAATTTGCTTGAAGCCTTATTTATCACCAGTAAATCTTGATGTCGAACTAAAACACCAAAAAAATTTAAACTTCAACCCTTGTATAATAGACTCCCCGACACTTCCTAATAACACCAATTTTTCCTCCTCCTCAAATATCATTAAGCAAACAAATTCTAAAAAAACCCAATTTTACTCAATTTGGAATCACAAAAATCTTGACAGAATCAACCAAAAAATCTCTAGGAAAGATAAGACCATGACATCTCATTCTTTAAAATTCAAGAAGCACCATGTTGCCATATTGTTGGATTATGAAATATATAAAATATTATATTGGCGTGCAAAAAGATTCCTTAAAATACCTCAACTTACTATGTCGAATAGTTTTCCAATTTAAAAAATAAGATAATAAAAATATTAATAATCCACACTTTTCTAAGCAATGAAGCGTGCATTCCCCCACTAAACATAATATAAGAAGATACTCACGTACACCATCAATTTCTGCACAAATTGTTCCCTCATCCAACGCATTTCCCTTTCCCAAGAAACCTTTAGCTCTTGCTCATATGTCAGCCTCTAGGGAACCAAAAGATCTTAAAATGTAGAGGCTATCATATGACCAAGAGCTCAAATGAGATAGCGTTGAGGGAAAGCAAGCTGTTCACATTTTGTCTTGCCACCATAAAACATCAATAAAAAATACCTTTGCTTTTTCATCAATAAAGTGGGTTCCTAAAGTCTTTATAAATGGAAGTTATAGGGCATCTAGAAACTCCTAGTAAAAAACAAAAAAAAAACTTAAGGGCATGCATGATTCAAATGGTGGTTATGCATATAGCTACTCATGTGACACATCATAAAGATTGGTCATGGTTACTTTACATGATTTATTTTTAAATCATAAAAGTGATATTTGAATTTGACATATAAGTGTTTACAACAAATTCACGATTTTAATTTAATAGTATATACGACTTTTAGTTAATGATATATACAAATTTTATTTGACTTTAAATAGAAGAATATTTAACTTTTAGATTGATGAGTACAAATCAAATGTTCCAAAAATTTATATACATGGTTGCTCATTTTGTTGGTTTTCATTTCGACTTTCGGTGCTGGGATAGTCGGCTCTAGTATTGTTGGTTTGTGGTGGTGGTGGTGGCTCGACTTTGGGCCTTGTTTGCAGAATTAGGGAAAAAGGCTCATTGGGTTTTGATGATGTAAAGGCTTGGCTCTCGTAGCCTCCTGAATAGTCAAGTAGGGGAACAAAGCAAAATGAAAATGAATGTACTCTTCACTTTTTGAATTAATAAAAATTTCACTTACATATCAAAAAAAAAACATATAGCTTAGAATTAAATTTGTAAAGGAAGTTGAGAGTTTAAAGTTATTTAGGCATTTGATCTCCACATTAAAGTCTTTGCTCTAATCTAATTTGTGAGTGTACTTCACTAGTCTATCATGTTTATTCTTTTAAGTCAAGTTTCAATAATAAAATAGAAAAAATCTCACAAGTCAAGGAAAATATCTTGAAGTATGTATTTCATATAAAATTGTTTATGTATTTAATATTTTTTTTGGAAGGAAAAGGGAATGTCATTGATTTCTTCGGATTGGTATAAGATCAAGCCCAGTTTTTAAATTTAAAAGTCACTTATGACCTTTGAGTATAAAAGTTGTGTTCTTCTATTAGGGTTATTTTTGTGGCTACAAATGAGAGTCAATTCCACAATTAAATTTTAGAAGTTTAGTCAACCTTTCTCAAAGTTCTAAATATATTAGCACATAAAAACTTGGTTTTTTTGCTTAGGATTTTGCACATGATGGGGATAATTATTCCTTTATGTCAAACCCTTATAAGGATGTTAAGTCAGTGCCTTTCAAACAAGATTGAGGACAATAATCAATGTGTAATATGTCTTAGGATGTTGATGCGATGTTGTTAGGTTATTATTTTTAGACCCATGATTTATGCTAGAAGGTGTTCAATTCATATGTATGTTAGGTGATCTAAATGAATTAAGGTTTTTTCTGAAATACGACATCCTAACATATAATTTAAATATTTGAACTTTCATTCAACTTTAGATAGAAGAAGAACATTTAACTTTTAGATTAAAGAGAACAAATCATTTTTTTTAAGTTCAATATGCATTTAATCTTTAGGTTGAACTTATAATTTATAATTAAATTTGTAAAGGAGTTGAAGGTTAAAAGGTGATGCAAGAGCATCCAGTGGTATAAGGGCAATCTTGCATCACCCAAAAATAGTTAAATTTCAAGTTTCTCAGTTTTTAGATGTTTTTACATTTTTGAATACCCTTTTCGTCACAATGAAATTCCCAATTTATGGTTTTTATTTTCTATTCCTGGGTTGAAAGATATTGCAGTTTTAGTTTCCCATATTTGCACCTGAAAATCTTTCAAGTTAGATTTGAGGCACTTAGAGTTCCCGGATCGGCCTCAAAACTTTCCAAAATTGGAGTAGCAATTTTGAGCACGTTATTGACTTCGAGACCTTTCCAACGGTTCAAACGGTTCGCGAATCGAAGTCCCAGATCAAAAGTTATGGCCCCAGGAAGTTGGCGCGCTTTCTAGAAGATACAATTGCAAATGTTCTTTTGAAATTTGAACTTTAAGTTGTAATTTTTTGTCGCCAAACTGCCTAAACTCAAATTTGAATGATGTTTTGGCTCCAAAACTAAGAGGAGCTCTATTTATGGCCGGATTTTTAATTTTTGGGTAACTTTTTGGGGACAAGCTCGCATATTGCAAAAGGGTGATTCTGTAGCTTTCTGTAACTTGCATGTGTTGTAGAACTTGGGGATTTGAGATCCTCTACATGTAAGAAGCTCCATTTTCTGAATAATAAAATTATTCTCTTGTTTGTGGGTTATTTTCTAAGTCTTGGGCTGCGCCCTCATCAAAAGGTTGTGTAGTTATTTGACCTCTATATTAAAATATTTTCTTTGCTTTGACTTGTGAGTGTACTTTATTAGTTTATCTCGTTTAATCTTTTAGGTTATGAAAAATATCTTGAAGCATGTCATTAATATAAATTCGTTTATGCATTTAATAATTATTCGGAAGGAAAAGGAAATGCCATGATTTGTTCAAATTGATACAAGATTGAGAGTGATTTTTAAATTTATACGTCACTTATGACCATTGAGTAACTTTTTTACTAAGTTACAATTTGAGAATGACTTTTATGATATACACATGTTTACAATATGTGATACATGTTGTTATAAACATGTTTATAATTTTAACATATTATTATTGTAGACGTCCAATTTGATCACTTCCATATGATCAAACACGTCTCCTTATTCATCCAGTTGCTTATCTCATATGTTAATATTAATTAAACCATTTGTTTAATTAATACCCTGCATCTTACATAAGGGTCCTAAAGTATTTAATTTAATAAATACTTTACCCCTCTTCCTCCTCTAAATTAAATAAATATACCATTTTATTTAATTCAGTCATATTCCTCTTTTGGAATTAAAATTTATTTTTTAATTCCTCTTTTCTCTCTCATAGTCACATCCTCCAACTTTTGCAAGTGGGTCTCTAATCCATCTTAATTACTTCATCTTCTTCTAATTAATTAGGGTTAGCATGTGCACACCCTTAATCATCATTAGGGTCACATCCTCCATAATCTCCCACTTGCTTTTAATGAGTCATTAGTCCATTTAATTGAGTACTTGCACAACCTTAATCATTTGGTTAGTCTAACCTAATCCTCCTCCCATTTATGGCATGTGTCCTTAAGTCAACCTTATTAAAGGCTTTCTCTTTTTGGACAAGGCACTCCACTTCCCCATGTGAATTTTTAATTCACCTTTTAATCCCCCAAGGCAGTCAAAAGAAATTTTTAATTCCTTCACTTCTTCCCACATGTCCTTCACTTATTCTTTATTCTTTCCCATCTCCCCATGAGAATAGTTGAGGAATTTTTAATTCCTCACATGTCCTCTCACCCACATGGGGACAAGGACCTCCTTTATGAGGAGATCTTGTCCAATCCCAAGGTACTTTTTACCCCCCTCCATGTCATGTACCATCCTTCCACCTCATGTCCACTTCACCTTTTAGGGCTATATCACATGCCACATGTCAAGATGTGAGGGCTTGTGAGTTCTCAACTCACCTTAGCCCTACATCTTGATATTTAGTGGCTCAATCTTGACTATTTATTTCCCCTAGGAATTCCCAAAATTCCTATAAATACCCCCTCTTTTCTCTTATTTTAAGGGGGAGATCATTTTGCTAGCCAAACTCTTACAATTTTATTTCTCAATTTATACTTAGCCATTTTCATGTTTTCATCCACTTGCACTCATCCTCACAACATCATTTAGCTTGCATCTTGTGCCATCCAAGGAGCATACACATCAAAGATTGAAGGGCCAACCAAATGATCGATTCAAGACAAGGTATAAAGTTCCATTTGTTGCTTTTATCTTGTATTGTTTCCAACTTAGGCTAATCTTGAGGTGTAGGTTGTTTTGGTGTTTATTTGCACTCTTTAGTTTGCTGCTCATTTTTTAACGCATACATTCGACCTATCACATTTCTGGCACACCCGGTGGGACCCACAAACGGGTCTCTTTCTTTCATGTTTGCTATTTTTTGCATTTTTGCAGGTCCGGGTTATAGAGTGGTGGACCTATCCTGATAGAGTGGCAGATCTGTCTTGAAGTGGCAGACCTATCCTATAGTGGCAGACCTGTCCTAATAGAGTGGCGGACCTGTCCTCTGGTGGTGGACCTGTCCTACAGTGGCAGACCTATCCTGATAGAGTGGCGGACCTGTCCCTGCAGAGTGGCAAACCTGTCCTCCCGAAGGTGAAATTTCAAGTTTTTGTCGATTGTCTTTTGGTAAATTAGGCACATAGTTTAATTAAAAGGGTCAATAAACCTTGTTTAGCATGTTTGTGGAAGGCTATTTGACTTATCCAATCCCCTTGCGCCATTTGGCAATCTTGGGTGACGAGAAATCGTAGCTTTCCAAGTCCTTTGAGTCACCCCATTTTTCATTTTCTTAGTGGGACCTGCTTGGGGATTTCATCACCCCGAGGGATGATTCCAACCACATATACCGGCGGGGTATATAAAGGGGGGAGAGCGAAAGCTGCACCTCAATCCAACCATATTGTAATTGGCGAAGCGTCGGGATGACGCGAAGAATTGGTCCGAGCCTTTAGTATCTCGCTAAGGTTCCTGACTCATGCTTGTAATGGGTTAGTGTTCATGGTTTGGGCCTCATGTACCGGGTGTATATCAAGGACTCCTTAGCAGCCATGTTCATCCTAGAGTAGAAGACTTTGTTGGCCATACCCATCTCTACTAATCTTAGGGTTGTGCTGTTTGAATTGTCTTTCTTGTGCAAAACCAGTCGTTATCAGTTTGGCCAAAATCTTTTCATGTTTGCTATATTTTAGGTCCTTTGCCTTACCCATCCATCAAAAAGTCAAGCCTAAACTTACCCTTTGGTGGACCTGTCCTAATCCTTTGGCGGACCTGTCCTTACAAAGTGGTGGATCTGTCCTTACAAAGTGGCGGACCTATCCTAACAAAGTGGCGGACCTGTCCTGACAGAGTGGCAGACCTGTCCTGACAGAGTGGCAGATTTGTCCTGAAGTGGCAGACCTGTCTTAATAGAGTGGCGGACCTGTCCTGACAGAGTGGCAGACCTGACCTTTGGTCAACCTATATTATCACTTGGCACCCATTGTCTCTCTATTTTGAACATTGATACGATCATCCACCATCCTAAATGAACATCCGAACGTCCGTTCTGAGTCTTCATACCCTCATTTCGAGAGTCATTCATCCCGAACACTCTTTTGCTTGTTCTGAGCTCCCATTCCTTCTTTCTGAGAGCTAGTCATCTGTCCTCTGACACTCCCCATCTGCCCTAAATCCGCTTTCATCTCCGATCTCTATTATTCCATTTAAGCCCTATCGGAGTTGTCATCCGAGTTGACCTAGGTGTTCATCCCTAATCATAATTATCGTAACTGACTTAGGATCGCTATCCATCTTAGATCGGTCATCCTTCTTGACCCAATCAATCCGCTTCTATCTCAAGTTGGATTTGGTGTCGTTATCATACATCTACCCGTCAATTAAACACCTAGTGTTACCAAGGATCCTTCTTAAACTCGGTTGTGGATTGCGGTCTTCATCATATTTATCATCAAATCAATCTTAATCATCAGATCAATCCAACCCCCCACATCATTAAATCCATCCGGATCAAGACCCAAAACCTAGACTAATCCAGTGTATACCAATCAATCCCATCCAATTTGATAAAATCAATCCACGTCGGTCTGACCAATCGTCATTAGCTAATCTCCCATCAAATCGAATCAATCTTTCATCATCCAGGTCTTTCTAATATCTTGATTCATCTCATCATCTTGCATGCCCATTCAAACTCGATCAAAGGCAAAGAAGATGGCTGACCAACAAGCCCTGAATGCCCAATCAAACAACCCTCAAAATCCCACCAACACAGTCAACATCTCATCAGATCCTAACTATGGTGCTAACATCCCTCACGATCCTCACAATGGCACCTCATCGCAATCCAATGTGGATGGTCAAAACACGTCACCACCTGGGGAGGAAAACATGGTTGATCAACTTGAGCTCACATTCGAGGAACACTTCAGCAACCCTGTTAATGCATAAATGACATAATGCCTTCTCGAAAGACATGGTGACAAAATCTTGGATCACTTGATTGAAAAAGGTGTCAAGCTGCCTTCAGGTGTCAACTTATCCAAGTATGACACCTCCACATCTAATGTACCTCAAGGTTCACACGGCATCCCCAGTAGCTCGTATGTCCCCAATGTTCCTTCCATAGAAGGTTGGCATCAACCTGAATTCGGCAACGCTGTCCTGTATCCCGTTGGCAATCCCACACATCCCACCATCTCGGTCACAGGAACACCCCAAACCATTGATCCCAATGATCCTTTTGCCTATGGCATGCCGCAAAACGTCCCACAACCGCAACCATTAATGCTACTGGCACCACTCCCCTCAAACCCGCCTCCTGTTAACACTGGGGGCAGCTCTTTCGTACCTTGCCCCCACCTCTTGGGGCTACAAATCCTCCACCATCATCATTCGTACCCCAACAAACACCCCAATCCAACATCCCTCCACCATTGTCATTCATACCCCAACAACCGTCCCAATCCAACATCCCCCCGCCATCGTCATTCATATCCCAACAACCTCCCCAATCCTATGCTCCCACTAGTGCTCAACAACCTCCCTCGCAAAACATCTCAACCACACCTCGACCTCAACAACAACCATTGGTCAATCCCCTATTTTCTACACAACCATCATAGCATCAACTGCAAGGAAATCAACCTCGGCCTTCAACCCCGACCATATCTCCATTCCTTGCATCCATCTTACACCCGCAAGCACAACCACCACATAACATCCCATCTCACCCACCATAGCCGCCAACTATACATCAAAAACCACCCCATCATTACAACTATTATAACCAACAACAATATCAACAACAACCATCCTATGTGGCATCACAACAGTCACATCAACACCCCCAATATCTGCCAGCTAATCAACATCATCTTCTCCATACTTCCCAATAGTACGCCACCCATAACTACCTGACCAATCCATATCCCGCCTCACAACACCAACCTCTTTATCAACAAGGTCCCTTGGCGTATCAATAGGGGATGCCGCCCCCTCATTATCCATACAACCATCCCCAAGCATCATCTTAGAATCCACAATCATCCTACCATCAATACCCATCTGACACATCAGCCAGTGCAGACATACTAGAAATCAAAGCCGCTCTGAAAGATCTTCAGGCAGGGACCAACAAAAAATCATTCAAGTTCGAAGATATATGCCCATATCCGTTTGATCCCTCCATCTCATTGATTCCCTTCCCCAAACATTTTGAAGTGCCAAAGTTTGACAAATATAAGGGGAACAAAGATCCTAAGGCCCACTTATAGGAGTTTTACTCCCAGTGTCAAGAAGCTATCCACAATGACAACTATCTTTTGTGCCTGTTTCCTCGGAGTCTGGCAAGCAACGCCCTAGGGTGGTTCATGACCCTCGAAAAGGGATCTATAAAATCTTTTGCAGACCTATCAAAAAAGTTTGTCTCCTACTTCTCCTTCAACTTGGAGAAAGATACTGATACCTTAGATCTCCTCAAAGAGAAACAACGTGAAGGGGAAACCTTTACCAATTACCTCCAAAGGTGGCGTGCCTTAGCAAGCCGAATGAAAACCCCTTTGAAAGAAAAATACATGGTCACCCTCTTCGTGGAGAACTCTCATCCCGACATGGCTCATAACTTCATATTACACTGTGTCACCACTTTCGTAGAGGTAGTAGAGAAGGGACCCATCCTTGAGCGTGCCCTTATTGCCAAGGGGCACATCAAAATATATAATCAAGATAAGGATAGGTCATTCAACGATAAGCCACGTTTTTGGAACAAGAACAAAAACACAGTAAATGATGGTGTTACTAATACCAAACATGTCCACGTGGCCAACACATCCCAGAGACAACAACAATCCATACCTAATGCCATATCTGTACTGCAAGGGACACCCCATCCTACCCAATAGTCCAATCAAAATAACCAAGGGAACACTAAACACCAGTATGCTCAACTAGGAGAACCCTTGAGTGTCGTCTTCAATAAGTTGTTACAGATTAGCTATCCGATCACGTACCCTATCACCAAGCCACTTGACGAATCCAAACCTAAGCCCGCATGGTTTAGGGAAAATGAATATTGTGAGTTCCATAAAATCAAAGGACACTCTTTGAATAAGTGCCAGGGTCTGAAAAACTACATCCAAGATCTCATAGATCAAGGGGATATCAAGTTTGACCCCAGTCAAGCTCCGTCCTCCAATGCTCAATTGCAGATATATCAAAATGCCTTTCCAAACCATAATCAAGGCCCGAGCACCTCCAACAGTAATCCTCAAAACAACAGCACAAATAACGTAAGCTATAAGAATGTACCCCTCAATTACAAGGGTATTATTCATTATATTGAGCAGGTAGAACCTTGTGTATCCATGATACATGTCAAAGCTAAAGACCCTCAATGTGATGTTACTACACGACGAGCCCGCATCACCGTTCTTGTAGCCTCTGCACCCACCCAATCAATTCCTGTAACCTCCCAGTACAACATCCTTGATCACTTAGGAAAGACCCCTGCACATATCTCCATCTTGGATTTACTTAAGTCTTCTCCTGGTCATCAAGAAATCCTCAACAGAGCCCTACAGGAAACCCATGTGCCTAATAACATTGATCCAACATAGTTCCAAGCCTTGGTAGGAAACCTAGCTTCATCTCACCAACTGCACTTCAGCCAAAACAATATGCCAAACATTGATGTCAATCACAATCACCCCTTACATATTGAAGTCGTGGTCGGCCGGCATAAAATAAAAAGAGTCCTTGTAGATAATGGCTCTACCCTCAACTTGTGCACTCTAAAATTCATAAAATAGGTGGGGTATACTCAAGCGGATTTAAGTAATCAGATCATCACAATCAAAGCTTATGATAATGCAGAAAGGAATTCAGAAGGGATCATCAATCTTCTTGTCCAAGTGGGACCGGTGGTTCAGTACATTACCTGCCATGTCCTTGATCTGGACTTGCCATATAATCTCCTCCCCGGTCGTCCATGGATCCATGCTATGCAGGCCGTCCCCTCCACCTACCATCAGTGCCTAAAATTTCCAGTCAACGGACAAGAGGTCACCATCTATGCCGACCCTCAACCATTTGAATATTGCCGCGCTTTAGAAGCATCGTTTCCCCATTTACATTATTGTCCTGGTGTTGAAATGGGGGCATCCCCGTCATCATCCGCTAACCCACCATCCACCACGATAACCACTCCATCCTCCACCACTAATCCTATAGTCACTAAAGTACAGATCATTGACAAAGGGTGTGGCAAGTACGAAATGCATACTGCTCTTAATGTAGTGACCATGCCGCCATCACCGCACAAGTATGGTCAACCTTTGCATGCTACCCCAAAGGAAGACAAGCCTGTCACCTTCAATGGTAAGAACATCCCTACCACCACTTTCAGATCCCTGAGTATGAAGATAGATGCACCAGAAGAGGACATAGGCCAATGGGTCTACCGAGAAGAACCCCAGCCGGAAACTCCTCTAAAGGAATACTTTCAAGAAAAGTACCCCTGGCCAACAAAGTTTGTGGAAAAACATAACTATCAAGGCAGGGGCCTAGGAAAAGAAGAACAAGGGCGGTTGCAACCCATTGATACGTCTTAGCTACCAAAAAACATGGGCATTGGGTATGACAGAAAATAGAAAGGCCCTGAAACATCGTCTAATGCTTCCAATAGTGTCACTGTGGACAAGGGATTATTGGAAGACATACCCAAGGAGGAATCCATCATACATGCGTACAATGACGTCGATCACACCGACCTATCATCTATGTTTGAATGCCTATCCGTCTGCACTATTAGCCTATCCCTTTGTCACCCTGAGCTTATTGATTGGGACCTACGTAATAGCACACCTGTCAGTATGTCTGCGGATACATATGTCAACCTTATGGGATTGGGGAAGGATGAACACTCCAGTCAAAAAAATAAGGATAAGAAAGGTAACAAGTGGTCATCTAGTGAAAACCTCTCTGAGGCACTTCTTGACCTTGAAAAAGTAAAAATAAAGGACGCATCTGATGGCAAAAACCTCGAAGAGGCGCTGGAAGATGGAGATGATCATCTTCCCCTTATGGGAACTCAGTTATCTGCCCGATCATCTATTCTTATTGAAGAGACTCAGGAGGTCAAACTGGGAATTGCTAAAAGTCCTAAAATCACCTATGTAGCTAAGTCACTCTCAGAGCAAGAATATCCGGTCATCGTGCAGCTACTCCAAGAGGGAATCATTAACTTTGCTTGGTCATACTCAGACATGCCAGGCTTAGACCCCGCCTTAGTGGTTCATCACTTAGACATTCGCCCAGACGCCAAGCCTATCAAACAAAAGCTCCACAAGATGCATCCGCAAGTCGTGTTGTTAGTCAAGAAGGAATTGGAGAAGTTGTTCGAGGCGGGTTTTATCAGACCGATTGACTACTCTGAGTGGATCTCCAATATAGTACCGGTTGCCAAACCAAATGGGGACATTCGCGTCTGCACAGACTTTAGGGATCTTAACAAAGCCTGCCCAAAAGATGACTTCCCCTTGCCTAACATTGACATGTTGGTCGACCTGATAGGAGGACATGAGATGTTATCTCTTATGGATGGCTTCTCTAGGTATAACCAGATCCGAATCACAACAGAGGATCAACACAAGACCACCTTCACAACACCTTGGGGCACTTTTTGTTACAATGTTATGCCCTTTGGTCTCAAAAATGCGGGGGCAACATATCAGAGGGCAATGACGGTCATCTTCCATGACATCATACATATCATCATGGAAGACTATGTCGACGACCTGTTAGGAAAATCCAGAACACGAGCCGAACATCCTGTCATCCTGAAAAAGATATTTGAGCAGTTAGAGCATTACAAGTTGCGGCTAAATCCAAAAAAGTGTGTCTTTGGGGTCACTTCAGGAAAGTTGCTGGGTTTCATAGTCTCTCGCAGGGGCATTGAAGTTGATCCCGCCAAGGTAAAGGCTATCCTGGACATGCCACCTCCACGTAATCTCAAACAGTTAAGAAGCCTCCAGGGAAAGATGTAGTCCATCCGTCGGTTCATAGCCTAGCTGGCAGATAAGTGTCAGCCATTCACTCATCTTCTGAAAAAAGATTCCACCTTCCGATGGAACCAACAGTGTCAGATGGGCTTTGATAAAATTAAGGAATATTTAGCCCATCCCCGATATTGATGCCACCTATTCCCGGCAAACCCCTCTTGCTTTACATCTCTGCCACTTCAGTCGCACTGGGGGCATTGTTGGCACAACATGATGAGTCGTCGAAAGAGAGGGAAATCTACTACATCAATCGGACATTGGTTTGCTACGAGCTAAACTACTCCCTCATGGAAAAATCCTGCCTTGCACTCGTCTTCAGCACACAGAAACTTTGACATTACATGCTTAGCCATCCAGTTAAATTAATTGCCAAGATTGATCCATTGAAGTATCTGTTATCTAGAACCACTTTGACTGGCCGCATGGATAAGTGGGTCATGCTCCTCAGTGAATTCGACATAGAATATGTGGACCGCAAGGCTATTAAAGGATAGATAATCATAGATCAATTAGCAGAAGCTCCTCTAGTTGATACTCATCCTTTAATCACATAATTCCCTGATGAAGAAGTCTTCTCCGTTGATGAGATCCCCACGTGGACACTGTATTTTGATGGATCATATACACACAATGGATCGGGGTAGGAATTTTATTAGTCACCCCTCAGGGTGACTACATTCCCAAGTCATTCAGGATAGCATTCCCATGTACTAACAATATGGCAGAATACGAAGCTCTCCTCACCGGCCTCAAAATTGCAAAATAGTCGCACATAACTCAGTTGAAAGTCTTTGGTGATTCTTTGCTAGTCATCAGACAAGTTAATGATGAGTTCCTAACGAAGGATGATAAGTTGTTACCCTACAAGCGCATGGTGGATGATTTGAAGAAATATTTCACCTCTGTACAATTTGAATAGATTGCCAGGGTACGAAACAAAGCAGCTGATGTAATGGCCACTATTGGCTCCCTGTTGGACATGCCCAAAGACCAGACAGAATGTGAATTTCTTGTAGAAAAAATTTTAATCCCAGCATATGATATCCCTGAAACTGACATGGTGTGCGATATTGTGGGTCCCACCTCCCCATGGTACCAAGACATCTATACCTACCTCCATGATAACATTATACCCCCAGATATTACACGTAACCAATGCAAATCCTTCGTTCATCGCTCTTCTCGATACGTCATCATCGGTGATATGCTTTATCATCACGGGTATGATGGAATCCTCCTCAGATGTCTGAATGAGACCGAAGCCCATGCTACACTAACAAAGGTACATGGCAGTGTTTGTGGAGCACATTCAAATGGTATGGCTCTGGCCAAAAGGATCCTACGAGTTGGATATTATTGGCCTACATTGGAACACGATGCTTGTGAGTTTGTGAAGAAGTGTCTTCCATGCCAACAATATGCAGATTTAATCCATGCCCTGACACAAGATCTTCAGCCCCTCCTGGCACCATGGCCGTTTTCTCAATGGGGCTTCGACTTGATTGGCAAGATTCACCCACCATCATCTGATGAACATACATTCATAATTACTGCCACTGAGTACTTCACCAAGTGGGTGGAAGCGATGCCTCTTTCTTAGATCACCGGTACTCAGATTTCCAAATTCATCCTTTACCATATTCTCTGCAGATATGGTATACCGTCCACCATCCTCTCCGACAACGGAAAGCCCTTCAAAAACCAGGCCATGAAACACCTTTGTGACATCTTCCATATCCAGCACCGTTGGTCAACCCCTTATTACCCCTAGGGTAATGGTCAGGCAGAAGCGACCAACAAAACCCTTATCCGCATTCTCAAAAAGGTTGTCAATAACACTGGATGAGATTGGCACCTCCATATTCATCCTGCCCTCTGGGCATATCTCACATCCATCCGCACCCTGACAGGCGCCACCCCCTACTCTTTGGTGTTTGGTGTTGAAGTCGTCTTGCCAATCGAAGTTGAACTTCCATCATTGAGAATCTCCCTAAAGAACCTTATCAGCGAAGAGGATGCTCGTGTTGCACGGCTTGCACAGCTGGAATTACTGGATGAGCGAAGAATAAAAGCCTATGATCATCTGCAAGCATACCAAAATTGCCTCAAACATCACTACAATAAGAAGGTTCATCGTCGGCAATTCCAGGTGGGCGAGCTTGTTCTTAAGGAGAACCAAAGCACCCAGCAAGACCGAGACAAGAAAGGAAAATTTGAGGCAAATTGGTTGGGACCCTATATTATAGCTGCCAAATATGGATCTGGTGCATACAGGTTGACTACTCTTGAAGGAGAACCCCTTAATGAGCCCATTAATATCATGCATCTCAAGAAATTCTACGCCTAAATCTGCTCGGTTACCCCACCTTGTCAAAAAAGTCAAAAAAATCAAAAACATAAAAAATAAATAAATAAATAAATAAAAATAGTCAAGAGAAATAAATCTGTCCTATGGTGAAAACCACCTCTTGGTGGCGCCTTGGATAATTATGGATGGTGAAAACCTGGTAACGGGCGTCATCCATAGAGGGTTTAATCATTATCTACCTGACATCTTCGTTATCTTATGCCTTCATCCGCACTATTATCCTCACCCATCTCATCCTAGGCCGCTTGGTAAATAGCTATTGAGCATTGGATGACCCATCTAGCCTATCCCCCATTCCTGAGCTTTTTAGTATCCCACTCTGAGCTTATGTCTTTCGTTCCTCTCATTGTTATGTTCGTGTCATCATGTAGGATCATCCATCGTGTCGGTCTTCACCTAGGTCCCATCTTGTCGCATCCATCAGTCAAACTACGTTGCCCCTGCACTGTCACATAGGCAAGGTTGATCATTTGATTCACCCCCGGGGCATTAGTCCATCATCATCGGTCATCATTTGTCTTCTTTTCACTTTATCCATGGTCTTTTCTGGAACTACGAGGGCTCTGCGCTTTCACATAGGCAAGGCTAATCTATGATCGGCCCCCGAGCCCCTAGGTCTATAGGTTATGTTAGTCTTTTGTACTTCATCATCAAGTTATGCCCACCTCTAACCAGTCCTTAATAAACAAAGCTCCCTCGTGTTACAAGATCTTGTCCCTAGGTAACATCCCGCGTCAACTGGCTCATTCTAATTTAGCATCCATCTTTGGTCTCAACAGGATGAATCTTTCCTACCAGACCTCATCAATCCCATCCATCACCTTGATCCTATGGCAAAGGACCTGTTGTCTTGATTATGATCTCTTGATACTTTTGAGTTTTATTTATCATTTTGGGTTCCTTCCCATCACTTGTCAGGGTCGCCTTGGTCCACCATACCATGGCGTGCTTTGACTTGCTGACATGGGGGCATACCTTGATCGTTTCTTTTGATTGCTGTCTTCTCAGTTGTCCCTCGTAAGACCCATCGAGATCTCTAAGGTCTTGTGTTATGAGGGGACAACTTTGTGTGTTTGTGGTTATCTTGACACTGGGTCCGACCGAGGTCCTCGCGACATTGAGGTGCTAGGATAACCTTCTTGTTTACTGTGTTTGTTTCATGTGTAGGGTACTCGTTCGCCTTGATCTTCCATATCAAGGTACTTGGTATCCTACGCTATAGTAAAAATCAATGCTCCGAAGATGGCAAAATCTCATTTTCACTGCATTTTCACCACTTTGCATGCACCCTTTGTCTCCACCATGACCATCACTTATGATTTCGGTTGTGCAAGTACTCTCGTTCTTTTTCCTCTTAAGTCCTCTTCCTCTCAGGATATTAATGGTTGTTTTTGGAAAATGCACTCTTCCATACACCTATCACCTATCTGCTTTCTCATAATGGTCTTTATTGACACCTAGGTGCATTATAAACATTTACCCTTCATTCCATAAATCATAAAATCAAATAAACATGCATAAATCGTCCATCCACATGTGCATCCATAAATCAGATATCATATAAACATGCATAAATTGTCCATCCACATGTGCATCCATAAATCAAAAATCATATAAACATGCATAAATCGTTCATCCACATGTGCATCCATAAATCAAAAATTAAATAAACATGCATAAATCGTCCATCCACATGTGCATCATGTTGTGCAGTTTTGCACACACGCCCCATTGGAGTAGGGACCCTCTTTTCGGGATGTCTTTTGACCTTTTGGTTTTATTGGATTTGTATTTTTGAGGTCTTGAGATGTTGGTCTTGTTGGCTTTTATCTTGTCCTGAGGCTTGAATTGGCTAAAGTTGGGTTTCAGTGAAAATCCGGGTTTTGACTTGAATCCTAGAGTTTTCAGCTCTGGTGGATTTTCCCGGGCTCTAGTTCATTGTCTGTTCGTTGCTGAATTTTCCGAATCCGGGTTTCTGCTTGACTCCAAGATTTTTCGGTTCTAGCGGATTTTCCCGGACTGCGTCAAAATCCTGAACTTAGTTAAAATCCAGGTTTCTTCCGAATCCGCGGAATTTGTGTCCATCCGGATTTTTCGTGTGTCTTGTTTTTTCTGAAATTTCGTCCTAGGCTCGGGTTTCCAAATTTTTTAGACATGTATTGTCGCTCATTAATGCTCGAAGTACCTTCGCTCAGACGTGAATATGGAGGGATTTAAAGTCTTTTAGGCATCACTTTGATTTTATTATTCACTTATTTGCTACCTTGGCATCTGAGTGCATTCCTTGTTCGAGCTTTGATCATTGATTTTGGGCTACTTGCGTGGGGATTGGTTGGGCACTGATTAAGGTTTTCATTGCTAGGGCGTATTCACTTTGATCTCGCTTCTTCGAGTTCGAGTTTCATCTGGATTAATCCATGGTAAGTTGTCATCAGCCCTTCCATTTGTTTACGCGATGATTGAGTTTTTCTAGGTTGATTGATGGTCATTTCAGGTCAGCTTATGCTTGGTTACGATTTTGCATTTATCGAATTATGGTCTGACCTATTTTTCGTGAATCTCCATCACCCGCAATATGCACTACTTTTTTTTCCCAATAAATGTCGGATGGGTTAGTGTTGATGGGCGTTTGGGGTAGGATTTTGTTTCTAGATGCGTAATTCACCATATTTGGCGAGATTAGGGTTTTGGGTGTTTTGCTCGAAACAGCTAGGAATGATTAAATCGTCATGATTTTTATATCTTGCGCCAAGATTAATCTAGCCCCTACCTTGTGAAGACTCAGAGTGTTTGGATTGATCTTTATAGATAGTATTTTAAACCTCGAGCTTACCTTGGTTTTCATGGCGGAGGGTTTATTCGTCAAAATTAGGGCATCATTGCTTTGCCGTGAGGACTTGTCATTTGAAAGCTTTCGAAACTAGAATTCATCTGCATTTGAGGTCTTACTTAGTGGCGTCAATTTTGGGACCATTAGAATCCAAGTGGAGAAGTTTGCATGATCGTTTGATTAATGGTTCGCATGCTGGTATTTGTCGGATTTCTGAGGTGTCCGCGAAATTTCTGCACGCTCGGATTTTTCTGGTTTCGGCCAATTCTATGGAGTGTAGCGATTTCTGGAGTATTTGAACTGTAAGTGAAAATCCGTCCTACCTGGACTTTTCCGGTTTTCCTGTCTAGCTTCATTTCTTTCGATTATCCAAAGATAGGATTAATGGAGTGAATGCTAAAAGCTAATTTCTTGTTGCCAATGGATGAATTTCATGATTATCTTATAACTTTTTTCTGTACTAACAATCTATTTGGCGCATGGTGTCTTGGCAACAAGAATCCGTCTAGGTCGGATTTCCCCGAATTTTGCCCCGACTAGATTTTCCCGGCTTACCTTGTTTTCCCGGATTGTTTGATTTTTTCTGGATTTTCAAACATTGATGATTTATGATGGATCTTAACTGCTTTATACAATTTTATGCTAACCTTTGGGTTGGAATATGTGTGATAACTGGATGCTTATGACCTTTTGTGAATACAGGCCGAATCAAGCAAGGCTGCGGCAGGAAAATCCAAAGGTGATACTGAGGGGACCTCCATTTCAAAGGTAGAAAGATTAAGGTTGGATACTAGGAGTCAATTGCCAGAAAGCAAGATATCTTCAGTGTGGTCTGAGGTCTCGGACACCAATGTTGGAGCTTGGAGATATGAGGAGTTTAAAGAGAGAACATCTCAGAAGGATCTGTCAGTCTTAAGACAAGGAATGATGAAGTCCAGACTTGTTCATGTGGCAGGGTTCCCTCTTGCAATCCAATGTTATGAGCTGATACTTGAGTGTGCCCGACAGTATGACTTCGACACACAAAGGGTTGTCAGCACTGAAGGGAGAGTCTTGGCGAATTTTAGTCCTGTTTCTATTGCCCAAGCCTTTGACATGCCAGATTTGACTTCTGTGTGTGCTTTGAACATGGACTTGGCTAGAACATATTATGAGAATGAACCAACCAAAGCTCAGTAGATGATTAATTCTTGGATGGAAAAGCCAAAGTCACACTATTCTAAACTGCCCAAGCAGTTGCAAAGGGTTAAATTCAGGACAAACATATATGATGCAATTACATTTTTGAGCAGAGTAGCAGGATTGAAGAGTGCAGGGGTGTTGGAAAACTGGATGGTTTATGTGATTAGCAAGATTGACCAGGGTACCAACTATCATTGGGCAGGACTTATTAGCACTGTAATTGATAAACAGCTGAGGAACATCCTAGAAACCAAGAAGTTCACCATGTCTTCTTATGTGATGTATGTGTTGGCTAGATTCTATCCATACAGGGGTTTGAATCCATAGGGGACATTTGGACAGGACATAGTCTATGAGATATACCCAGAATTGCACCTAGGACACTGGGATTACCGAAGAGCCAATGATGCATTCATAATGCATATCACTAGGATGCTTCAAAATGCTGAGCATGTGAGGTTATCAGATGGAGCGAAGGAATTGATAAAGAAATATGGAGCTTGGTTCATTCAGTTTCCTACCTTCTCTTACATTAGAATTGATGGATGCCCGGCTGCTCCATACAGGTTACTGAGGTACCCTATTGATCATATTGTGTTATTGGAAGTGGTTAGATAGATATGTGAATTTGATGCAATCGTCAAAAAGGAAAAGCATAAAACAGGTTTTGGTGGGGATTTCCCTCTTGGAATTGGCGTAGCAGAGGTGTGTCCTTCCATTCAATCAGCACACACAATAGGTGATGAGTTGGCAGCTCATGGTTTTTCTTTCCACTCCAAGAGAACAAACTTTGATATCACCGGGGAAGCACAAAAGAAAGCCACCAAGGAGTACCATCATAAGGATGACCTGGAGGACTATTGGGCCAATATCAAAGATGATTTTGAGGCAAGGAAGAAAAGGTACTCTAGGCTTCCTGTTGATGTGATTAGACAATATAATGTTAAGTTGATCCCCGACCAGCTAGAAGATGATGGAAACTTGGTGCAAGATCATGCTTATGAGTCTGTTAAGGACAAATCAATTGGAGAGATAAACTGGAACGATGATGAAGTAACTGAGTTGGAAGATCTGATGGCATCAGTTATGAAATTCACTACTTCATGGCTAAAACATAAGGTTTGGGAGTTGGAAAGTGAGAAGGTACCCTGTACCTTTAATTTGATGGGAAATCTCAATCCTATGTCTACTTTAGAGGAATCCGGGGAAGATGACCCCAAAGGGAAAACCAAAAGGAGCTCACCCTTCAAAATAAAAATTAGAGGCCCTAAAGAAAATGAACCAGAACCTAAAAGAAAGCCAAAAGGAAAGAAAAGAAGCCGAGCTTTGAGAATAGGCAGGTCTTCTGAAGAGGAAGAAGTTGAAAAAATGGAAGAAGAGGATGCTCCTCCACCGCCAAAGAAGACAAGAACAACTAGGGCTTCAAAGAAGAAGGGTTAGGATATCTCCAAAGATGAGACTTTGATTGTTGATGTGGAGAGTTCAGGGGAAAAGACAAAGGTTTACTCAAGGAGATCAAGGACTCCATCTCCTAAGGAGACTATGCAAAAGATGGATCTTCCTCCAAAGTCATCAGTAGTAGAGCAACCTAAGGCTACTTCTCCTTTTCCAAATGTACCTGAGCAGGAAACCGCCCATCATGAAAAAGAAACTAGTGGAGAGATAGAGCCCTTCAAGGAGGGAGAACTCTTTGGTGCTGCAGCTGAGCTTGAGGTTGAAGATAAAGAAAGGCATCCTTCCCCATTAGTACAATATGAGGATTCTCCGGTGAGTAGCAAAGGAAATGAATCACTTGAAAAGGAGAATATCCTTGTTAAAACCCCATCATCGGTGCAAGAAGAGGAGATTGAAATAGGTCATCAAGGTGAGCAGTCTCCGGGAAAAGGAAAAGATGAAACATCAAAGAAATATGAAGAGGTGAAAACCGATGAAATTCGGGTGGAACCTGTTGTCCCAAACTGGTTAGAAAAGGAGATCACAAGAAAGAAACAGGTCATTGTTGAAGACACTCCTCTGGATTGGGATGAGATGTTGTCCAAGATTGGCAAAGGGAAGAAGAAAAAGATGGCTAAGGTAGTCTCAAGAATAGAAAGGGACAAAGTGAATAACAGAGTTATCCATATTGCCACTCCTACTGCCGATAAGACTAAAGAAGATGTCACTGGTAAGGATTATAATGTGCAGACTTTTAACCTTGGACCAGCATCTATGGAACAAGATATTGAGTATGAAGGGTCCAGTGCTGTGATAATTGGCAGGTTAAGGAAAGAGACTCAGACTAAGCATGAGCTGAGAAAGGAAAATGAGAGACTTAAGAAATGCTTGGAGGATGTGATGAAACCTCTACAATCTCTTCACCCCTCTTCCTTTGCTACTCCTAGTTTCTTTCCCAAAGAAACCATTTCTGAAATTGAAAGGATAAAAACCTCTTCCCAAACTGCGATAGATTGGCTGAAAGATGTACAAGCAAAAGGAGATAACGTAATTAAGGAGATCCTCTCAGTTGGGAAGGAGGCAATCAGAGCCAAGGATTTGTTGGAGCATGTGTTATCTCAGGACAAGGAAGATATTGATCTTCTGCTGCAGAAATCCAAAGTGATTATGGGGTATGGTAAAGATCAGTTGGCTGTGGGTGGAATTCTTCCTTCCTCCAGACTTAGTGAACCTTGGGAATGGTTTGAGGCTTTGCAAATTCGGCAAAAGGCCATGAGGAAGATTCAGAAATGAAAGAAGCTGATAGATTGCGACCTAACTGGGGTCTATGAGGGATGCATTGCATTTTTTGAGATCATGACTGGCAGGAGAAAGATTGCTCCTAAATATCTGAGCCTAGAACAATTGAAGGAATGGTGGCATGATGTTTATGCCCCAGATTTTGAGAATGTCATAACAGGACATCAATTGGATGATGCAGCAACCTACCTGGCGGTGATGGATAAATATCAAGCCCACAAAGATGATTGGAATAAAATCGTTAAATAGTCAAATGTGGAGATTGGTGCCATTGAATACCGGCTTAGGGTTTTGCCTTTGCCACCTGTTGCCGAGTTGGACAAATTATTTTTGGAAATTCAGGATCAGAGCAAGGATAAGGGAGATGGTGATTAATGCCATTTTTGAGATTTGTGCTTCCCTATTATTATAGGGCATGTATTGATCCGGGTTACATTGGGGAATGTGTGTAAACCGACCTTGATGATGTATTGAAATTTAACGTGTGCCTTATTTTTGGAATTCCTAAGGCCGACTTGTTTTGGGCTATTTTATTTTGTAAATGTTTGGCTGAGCCGACATGTCTTGCGAATTTTCTATAAAGGGCATTCTTGCCTCATTGTAAAGGGCTAGCTAGAAAGTAATAGAGACAAGTAAGAGCAGAGCTAGAGCTAGAGCATTTTGTAGTAGAAGTAGTAGTCAATTTCTTGAAGCAAATATTGTAATAGAACAGTAGAATTGTTGCAGCATTTTGATGATCTAATACAATTGAAGACATTGTGGTCTTCCTGGTTAAATCTCTTGTGTTATTTTATCTTGCATGGTTCCTGTTGTTTCATCTTTCAAATTGCTTAAAGATTTCTGATTTAGTGTTTTAGAGTTGGATTAGTTTGGTGAGTGATGTACATGATTTCATATTTGGAATGTTTGTAGCAATCTCTGGTCTATACTCCTAGTAACTATCTGATTGTAGTAGGCTGGTGAAGTCAACCTGGACCATACATTCATTTGTGCTTAGTTCAATTGTGGAAGAATATCTATGATTTGAAAATCTATATACCTTAGAAGATTGCACCGTTCTTGTGATATTGCATTGTGAGTTGATCAGGAATTGGTTATTTTGAGATTGGTCCATTCCAGATATTTGTTATTTGCATTGTTCATTCTAGGAATAGTTTAGATATTATCATATCCTTGCATCCTTATTTTTTGCTATTTCTTTATTATCTGGTTAGATTTAGGATTTAAGATCATCATATTGCAAAATTTGATAAATTGGAAAGATACAGTTTGCTTGTAGTAAGGTCTGATTGTGATTACCAGTATTTCACATATTATCTGAGTTGTTTATGCATCGTCATGACCTGACACCCGAGAGACCTTGGGGTGATTTTTGGTAAATTGTTGTTAAAAATTACCTTTCAAGAGAGATAGAATACTATTTTCTGTCTGAGTTGTTGCTATGCAGAAAACGCCATCAACAGATTGGCGCTAGAAGGAGGGCCTGAATGAGCACACTGGATCATTTCTTGAACACCATGTCTCCTGAGAGATATAGGAGAAACACTAGATCTACCGCAGGAGAGGAGGATTTATGGGAATTACATTTCCCCACTAGGTCAAGAAGGACTCAATAAAGAGGAGAATCATCATCACCCATCCCTTCACCAGCATCATCCATATCTTCACATCCAGAGGTTGAGGCCATACCCATCCCTGAAGCAGTTCCCATTCAACAGCCTCCGCCTATCATTAACAAACCACAACCACCACCTCCACTTTTCCCAATGGCCTTCCTAGCTAATAATCCATCTCCCTTATTTTTTCAAGCTTACAATGTTATGCCCAAAAACCTTGAGCACTTCTGTTCAAAATTCCATGTTAATGACCCAAACAGGACTGCAAAGGAACATATAAGGATTTCCCAGACCTGTCTCAAAGATAGAGGGATTGTTCATGCAGATGTTGCCTGTAGGTTGTTTCCTTATTCACTAGGAGAAGAGGCTTTTTACTGGTACAATCACCTCCCATCTGGTTCAATTCTTAATTGGAATGATCTTGAAACTGCCTTTTTATAGAAGTTCAGAATACCCATTAGTGCCAACGAGTTGTATTTGCAATTCACTAGAGTCAAGAGAGAGGTCAACGAACTAATATCCAGTTTCAATAATAGGTTTCACCGTGCGTACACCAGACTTTAAGATCCTTATGTTTTGGATAACAATACAGCCCTGGGAGTCTATTACGAAGCATTGGATAGCCTCATAGCCACCTTTCTGAAGTGGAGACCTAACCCTCCAGCCAACCTAACTGATGCTTATACAAAAGCTGTTAAGCTTAGCACAGATCTAAGACAACATGTGACTGGACCGTTGCCTTCACTTGGACCAGTTGCACATCCCAATCAGGTTCAGGCAGTAAATCAGGCACTTACCAATCATACTCCAATCATGAATCCAGTACCTCAATTACCTTTGGTGCCACATCCTGGGCTTCCTATAAGTTAGGTTTCTCCTATGATGAATTTTCTCCAGCAGCAGGTTAACCAGCCCATGTATCAGCCACAGCCGAATAGTTTCCCTGCCTATTTGCAGAACTCTGAAGTGTTGCATCAGTCTATGGGATCTGCTACAATGCCTATCCCTCCTTAGAGTAATCCAAGCCGACCCCCTTATGTAGATCCAAATAAAGAAAGGATTGATGAAATGGCTGAGCAGATAAAGAAGTTGAACCTAGAGGTGACCTACTTAAGGAATCAAAACAGTCAATTACAAGCTACTCAGAAGAATATACAATCCAATCAGAATAGGGAATTTCCATAAGGGCAAAATTTTGATAGAGGACAGCGTAATGAAAAATGATTCTATAATGACTGAGGATATAATTAGGATAGGGGTTACAACAATGATAGAAGCTACAATAATGATAGGAGACAGAATTTTGATAGAGGACAAGGTAGTGGATCAGGATTTGATAAGAGGTAATCATAGGGACAGAGCGGAACATGGAATATGGGACCTAATAATGGAGGAGTTCCTACTCCCTTGGATCAGCCAGTCAGTCAAGACAAGCCTCCCAGTGGAGTATATTTGGCTGAGGCTGCCCTGTCAAGGTGGTGTAGGCTTCATAAGACAAGTCAGCATTCGGAGTTAGAATGTCCAGAGTTTCAAACTGCGGCCTCCATTTTCTAGTATGAGGTTGAGAATAATGCAAATGGGCAGGAGATGGTTCCTTCTATCCCCTATGATTCTCCTGTACTAGTATTAAATCACGCTCCCTTCCCAGCAAGTGAAGAAAATATTCCAGAAGAAGAATCTGATTCCTAGGAAGATAAAACAGATCAGATCTGCAATGGGGATGAAGTGGCTTAGTTATTCAATGAAGAAACAATGAATGATAACGGACCCCTTGATCAAGAAGAAGCTTATGTTGAAGAGGTACAGATGTTCCAGAGGCAAGGTTTAAGAGATATGCCTCATAGGCGCCCACAGGCTGGGGGACCTTTCACTACTTCTATTCCCCCAAATAATTTCAGCACCCCTCAAGATCCCAATGCTAGTAATAATCCATCCTATCCACATGTTTCTAGACAATACCTTTTGAAGGAAAGACGGGCTCAAACTGACCCACAGAAGGAGAAGGCTGTTCAAGTAGGCAAAGACAAAGTGGAGGAACCTTCTAAGGAAGTCCCTACTGATATGAGCGAGGAGAAGATGGCTTCGTATGTTGCTGAGGAGTTCAAGAAATTAAAGGTAAATCTTTCAGCATTTGAGTTATTAAGGTTCCCTCCCATTAGGAAGGCAGTTTTAGGAACCTATGATGCACATCCAGTGTCTTTAGATAAACCTTCCAGGGAGGATATAAACAACATTTCTGGTTCTCAGCCTGTGAAAACACAAGATCAGGCCCACAGTCGGACTAGCTTTCCCCCTAGAGATAAAGGAAAGGAAAAGGACAAGACTCAAGTGGCTCAGGTAGATACTCAACCAACTCTGTTTCAAGGGAAGACAGAAACCCCACCATTTCTAATTTCTGTGCGCATATTCGGTAAGAATTTACATAATTGTTTACTGGATTCTCGTGCTTCCACCAATGTGATGCCATTTGGAGTTTGTAGAGCTTTAGGGATTACACCTGCTGATTCTCAGAAGAAGGTAACTCAACCGGATAGAACTAAAGTAAATGTGGTTGGAGAATTAATTATGATCCACATGCAGATAGCCTCTGATCTAAGGATTCAATAGGTTATCAATATTCAAGTAGCTGATATTCCCGATGCGTATGGTTTGATTCTAGGGAGAGATTTTACTAAGACTTTGAATGGTTATGTGTCCACTGATCACTCTCACATGTGGCTTCCCTAGAAGGGAGTGCCAAATCAGATCAGAATTGAAAGAGAGCCAAGAATGAAATATATGATTACGAAATACCGAGATACTTCGACTGAAGTCCTAATATCAGAAGCAGGTATAGGAAATTATATGCTGTCACCGCAGTATGAGGAGTCAGACTCAGAAGAGGTATTGATGCTATACACGACGCCTTTTGATACAAAGACAGAGTCTAGCGATGTTACTATTTTGACAAAATCAATGGAGGAAGAAAAGGAAAATGAAGATAATCAGATTAGCCTATTAGACAGCTTCCAGGAATTCATCAAATAGTGTGCTGAAAATCAAAGGCACCTAGGTAGGAGGACGAGCTTTGAAGAATTACTCTTACCTAATTGGTGTAGAGTTCATAATGCTTCCCATTCAAAGCTGGAGTGTTGTTTATGTCAAACAGCAGTAGAACGAGTATAGAAGTGCCTAAATCCACTTCAAGCAGCTAAGACAGGTGTGCAAAACCCTCAGGGAGGGTGTGAAAACAAGAAACTTATATTGTCCGACAAATCCTCCAACACCAATGTTTCGAAGGGGGTGATGAAGAAGACAGCCACTGTTGAATGCCGGACTCTCAGATTTGATGGATCCAAATCCAAACATGGAGCTGGGGCGGGGTTCTAATTGATCAGTCCAAAAGGTAAAAACTTCTTTGCAGCCCATAGGCTTCAATTTCACTATACTAATAATGTAGCAGAATATGAAGCATTAATTCATGGACTTCTCATGACACTCAAGAAAAAGATTAAAATCCTGCAAGTTTTTGGTGATTCTGAGTTAGTAATTAAGCAAGTGAGGAGACAATATTCATGCCATGATAGGAGAATGACTAATTATAGGCATAGAGTATGGGACCTCATTGAGGGATTTGATGCCTTCAATATTCAACTAATACCACGACAGAAGAATCAAACTGCTGATTCCCTAACTCAGGCAACAAGCGCCATGTAGCCTTTATCTTTGTCAGGATTGAAGAAATTCACTGTAGAATTGACTCTTGTGCCATCAATCCCAGACAATATTACTAACTTTTAGGTGTTTGAGGATGATAAACATATTCTAGATTTTATCACAAATATGGACGTCTTTGCTTCCCAAATCATCGATGAAGCAGAACCTCAGGAAGCGGAATTGGATTTAGAAGGTGTGATGAATCTGAAAAAATCAGAGATTAGGAATAAGAATCAAAGAAGGAGTCTATCAATGGACAGTGTGATACTTACAACATGGGAACTGAAGATAACGCCAAGAACATTTTTATTGGAAAAGTATGCACTCCAAAAGAAAGGCAGGGAATAATTGAAGCCTTGCACAACTTTCCAGATATAGTAGCTTGGAGTTATGAGGATTTGAAAATTTATGATACATCAATCATAACTCATACTATCCCTTTGAAGCCAGGTGCCAAGCCTTTTAGGAAAAGGCAGAGACCAATTAATGCATTATTGGAACCAGTCATACAGAAAGAGGTTCAGAAATTACTATCTGCCAGAATCATATTTCCTGTTAGGCATTCAACATGGGTAGCAAACCTAGTCCTAGTAAGGAAAAAGAATGGTGAAATTAGACTCTGTGTTGATTTTAGAAACTTGAACAGATCGTCAGAAAATGACAACTATCTAGTCCCTTCATTGGATGAAGTACTTCAAGTGGTTAATGGATCTCAGATGATGTCCTTTCCGGACGGCTATTCAGGATACAATCAAGTAATGGTTCAATATGAGGACAGGCATAAGACTACTTTCACAACTAAATGGGGTACCTTTGCCTATAGGAGGATGCCTTTTGGACTCATTAATGCAGGGCTATGGATATTGCCTTTAAAGACATCATAGGCAAATGCATCATCATTTATATGGACGACCTGATGATTTTTTCAAAAAACAGAGGGGATCACATTTCAGATCTGCGCAAAGTGTTTCAAAGGTGCAGGGAATTTGGCATATCCCTAAATCCTAAAAAATATATTTTCAGAGTAATAGAGGGAAAGCTATTAGGAAACGTGATATCAGAAAAGGGAATTGCCATTGATCCAGAAAGAGTGGAAGCTATATTGAAGATTCAACTACCTGCTAGCAAAAAGGAGATGAAGTCCTTCTTTGGCAAGATCAACTTCGTCAGAAAATTCATCACTGGGTTTGTTGAAATTGTCAAACCATTGAATGCAATGCTGAAACAGGATGCTAAGATCGAATGGACTACAGAAGCAAATGAGGTATTTGTAGAAATCAAAAGAGCCATTGCTGATGCTCCAGTATTGGTAAGTCCTAACTATAGTAAGCCTTTTCACATCTATTCATTTGCTTCAGACCATTCATGTGCGGGAATGCTAACTCAAAAATCCGATGAGGGGAATGAGCATCCTATTGCTTTTATGAGTGCCCCATTAAAAGATGCTGAGTTGAGATACCCAAGTGTAGAAAAGCAGGCATACGCTCTGGTTAGAGCAGTGAAGAAATTCAGACACTATATCCTCAGGAACAAGATGTATGCAATTGTTTCAAATTCTGTAGTCAAGTTGCTTTTAATGCAAAATGAATTAGGTGAGCGTAGAGCTAAATGGGTGACAATGCTACAAGAGTATGATATTGAGATCCAACCCATGAAGCTGGTAAGAGGGCAATGACTTACTTAGACTATGGCTGAAATAGGTCTTGAACTGACTGTTTAGAATTATAATGTCGAAGAGGTTTCTCCTGATGGTTCGTATGATGATATAGTTTATTACTTGTTGAACCAACGATCTCCAGGTCATCTTAATATTGTTCAAAGGAGAGCCCTATGACTGAAGAGTGACAGTTTCATGCTGAAGGGAGCTATTCTGTACAAGAAAAATCATGAAGGCATTTATTTGAGGTGTCTTGGGAAACAGGAAGCTGAAAGGGTGATAAATGAATTTCATGAAAAGTATGGCACTGGCCATGGCTCTGCAATTGCTATAGAAAATCAGATTTTAAGGGCAGGATATTACTGGCCCACATTGTTCAAAGACGTCCACTATCATGTTAGGACCTGTCACACCTGCCAGACCGTAGCAACAAGGGAAATGTATGCGGTGGTTCCACTCCAACCGGTCACTGAGGTAAGGCCTTTTGCTCAGTGGGGTATGGACTTCATTGGCCCCATCAACCCACCATCCTCTGCAGGACACAGGTACATTCTCACTATTACTGATTATTTCACAAGATGGACTGAGGCATTTGCTTGCAGGCAATGTACATCTGAGGTAGTGATTGATTTTCTAGAATCTTCTATTCTTAATCGATTTGGATGCCCAATTGCTATTGTCTGTGATAATGGTCCTGCTTTTGCATCTTTAAAATTTTCAAATTGGGCTTTTGATCATGGCATTATTGTGAAGTTTGCATCTAATTATTACCCTCAGGGTAATGGCTTAGCAGAGTCCTCTAATAAGAACTTATTGACTGTCATCCATAAGATGTTAAAGAGGAACCCAAAAGACTGGCACACTTAGCTTCGGTTTGCCCTCTGGGCAGATCGTAAGAGACTTAAGTCATCCATTGGAACATCTCCTTATCACCTAGTGTATGGTCTGGAGCCAGTATTCCCTATTCAACTCAAGATCCCAACCTTGCAGTTTATAAATGAGTTTTATGATGAGGGGGACAGAAGGGAGGCTAGGTTAGCAGAACTATTACACCTTGAGGAGAAATGAGACAATGCCCTTGAGAATTTTTCCAAACATCAGGGGGTAGTTAAGAGGTGGTTTGACAGGAGGGCTAAAGTCAAAGCCTTTAGGATTTCTGACCTTGTCCTATACTGGGATAAACCTCATGATCGAAAAGGGGAGCATGGGAAGTTCGATAAACTGTGGTTTGGCCCATATCAGATCGCTGAAATACTTGGAGATAATGCCTTCCGTCTGAAGACTCTCACCGGAGAAGATATTCCACTGCCTGTCAATGGGCAGTATTTGAAACATTATTTCCAGTCTTGAGCTGTTTTCAGCTCCCTGCTTTGTAAATAGTTAGTTTAGGTTGCTCTTTGTTGGTTTTGTTAGAGTAGATTTCCTTTTGCTTTGCTTGTTCTGCTTTGGTTAGAGTAGGTTTGCTTTGGTTTGTTTGTTTTGGTTTGCGCTGCTCTTGCTCTTGGTTCCTTTTCTTGTGGGGATCTCTGGGTGCATCTGTGTGACAGTGGTGATGAGGTAGGTCTGATGTTCTTAGTATTTCTCTTACAAACTCTAATCATCCTTCCAGGACATCGTGGTACGAATTCTCCACCCAATGTCACTTGTCCTTTTGCTGAGGCAAAAGGTTTTTTTAATCAATTTGAATGATATATATTAAGGTCTCATACTTTCAATTGTTAAAGATACCTGAAGTTGCAGAAGGTCCTTATAAGGTTTGAACAGGTGAAAAATTATTTTCTGCTT
Organism: Sequoia sempervirens; assembly: GCA_007258455.2. Lineage (NCBI taxonomy): Eukaryota > Viridiplantae > Streptophyta > Pinopsida > Cupressales > Cupressaceae > Sequoia > Sequoia sempervirens. The sequence continues at coordinate 87,547 of VDFB02231211.1, read as the reverse complement.
TAGTGCCACTGTGGTTCTCATCCCTGAGTGTGAACTTCATTGTTCACAGGTTGAAGTAGAAATAGTGACAAGATAAGCATTATATAAAAAAAAGGGATGTACATATTGAAATCAAATGGTTTACATTCAACTTATCAGGGGAATCTGAATATCTCTACTGGGGCTATGGATGCCTAGCTGGCAGTAGAGCTATGTTCAGGAGGATCACAACGATAACCTCGTCGGGGCTATGGACGCCTGATTGGCAGCGAGGCTCTATCCAGGTTACTTTTAGAGTATGCATCTTTACGTAGCTTGTTCATACCAAGTTTGGTTCCTGTTGCAGCTAAGGGAGGGTAATGAATGCATATGCACACACTTTGACCCTAGCATAGGAAAATTTGAATGACTAGGGGCTTCTTTGTTTTAACATGGAGGTGGTGGTAGGATATGTGGGTTGAAACCATAAGTTCTGGGTTCTTGATTCCAGTTTATCATTGAAATGTTCGGGAGCATTTCCCCAGCAGAGTCGCCATTTGTTGTGTAGTTTTGCACACACGCCCCACTTGGAGTAGGGACCCTCTTTTCGGGATGTCTTTTGACCTTTTGGTTTTATTGGATTTGTCTTTTAGAGGTCTTGAGATGTTGGTCTTGTTGGCTTTTATCTTGTCCTGAGGCTTGAATTGGCTAAAATTGGGTTTTAGTGAAAATCTGGGTTTTGACCTGAATCTAGGAGTTTTCAGCTCTGGTGGATTTTCCCGGGCTCTGGTTCATTGTCTGTTCGTTGTTGAATTTTTTGAATCCGGGTTTCTTCTTGACTACGGGATTTTTCGGTTCTGGCGGATTTTCCCAGACTGCGTCAAAATCCCGAACTTAGTTAAAATCCCGGTTTCTACTGAATCCGTGGAATTCATGTCCATCCGGATTTTTCGTGTGTCTTGTTTATTTCAAAATTTCGTCCTAGGCTCGAGTTTCTGGATTTTTCAGACATGTCTTGTCACTCATTAATGCTCGAAGTACCTTCGCTCAAATGTGAATATGGAGGGATTTAAAGTCTTTTAGGCATCACTTTGATTTTATTATTCACTTATTTGCTGCCTTGGCGTCTGAGTGCATTCCTTGTTCAAGCTTTGATAATTGATTTTGGGCTACTTGCGTGGGGATTGGTTGGGCGTTGATTAAGGTTTTCATTGCTAGGGCGTATTCGCTTTGCAGTCGCTTCTTCGAGTTTGAGTTTCGTCTGGATTAATCCATGGTAAGTTGTCATTCGCCCTTCCATTTGTTTACGTGATGATTGAGTTTTTCTAGGTTGATTAATGGTCATTTCGGGTCAGCTTATGCTTGGTTATGATTTTGCATTTATCGAATTATGGTTTGACCTATTTTTCGTGAATCTCCATCACCCACAATATGCACTACTTTGTTTGCCCAATAAATGTCAGATGGGTCAGTGTTGATGGGCGTTCGGGGTAGGATTTTGTTTCTAGATGCGTAATTCACCATATTTGGTGAGATTAGGGTTTTGGGTGTTTTGCTCGAAACTGCTAGGAATGATTAAATCGTCATGATTTTTATATCTTGCGCCAAGATTAAACTAGCCCCTGCCTTGTGAAGACTCGGAGTGATTTGGATTGATCTTTATAGATAGTATTTTAAACCTTGAGCTTACCTTGGTTTTCATGGCGGAGGGTATATTCGTCAAAATTAGGGCATCATTGCTTTGCCATGAGGACTCGTCATTTGAAAGCTTTGGAAACTAGAATTCATCTGCATTTGAGGTCTTACTTATTAGCGTCGATTTTGGGACCATTAGAATCCAAGTGGAGAAGTTTGCATGATCCTTTGATTAATGGTTCGCGTGCTGGTATTTGTCGGATTTCCGAGGTGTCCACGGAATTTCTGTGCGCCTGGATTTTCCTGATTTCAGCCAATTCCGTGGAGTGTAGTGATTTCTGGAGTATTTGAACTATCCGTGAAAATCCGTCTTGCCCGGACTTTTCCGGTTTTCCTGTCTAGCTTCATTTCTTTCGATTATCCAAAGATAGGATTAATGGAGTGAATGCTAAAAACTAATTTCTTGTTGCCAATGGATGAATTTCATGATTATCTTATAACTTTTGTCTGTACTAATGATCTATTTGGCGCATGGTGTCTTGGCAACAAGAATCCGTCTGGGTCGGATTTCCCTGAATTCTGCCCCGACTGGATTTTTCCGGCTTACCTTGTTTTCCCGGATTGTTTGATTTTTTCTGGATTTTCAAATATTGATGATTTATGATGGATCTTAACTGCTTTATACGATTTTATGCTAACTTTTGGGTTGGAATATGTGTGATAATTGGATGCTTATGACCTTCTTTTGTGAATACAGACCGAATCAAGCAAGGCTGTGGCAAGAAAATCCAAAGGTGATACTAAGGGGACCTCCATTTCAGAGGCAGAAAGATTAAGGTTGGATACTAGGAGTCAGCTGCCAGAAAGCAAGATATCTTCGATGTGATCTGAGGTCTCGGACTCCAATGTTGGAGCCTGGAGATACAAGGAGTTTAAAGAGAGAACAGCTCAGAAGGATCTGTCAGTCCTAAGACAAGGAATGATGAAGTCCGGACTTGTTCATGTGGCAGGGTTCCCTCCTGCAATCCAATGTTATGAGCTGATACTTGAGTGTGCTCGACAGTATGAATTTGACACACAAAGGGTTGTCAGCACTGAAGGGAGAGTCTTGGCGAATTTTAGTCTTGTTTCTATTGCCCAAGCCTTTGACATGCTAGATTTTCCTTCTGTGTGTGCTTTGAACATGGACTTGGCTAGAACATATTATGAGAATGAACCAACCAAAGCTCAGCAGATGATTAATTCTTGGTTGGAAAAGTCAAAGTCACACTATTCTAAACTGCCCAAGCAGTTGCATAGGGTTAAATTTAGGATAGACATATATGATGCAATTACATTTTTGAGCAGAGTAGTAGGATTGAAGAGTGCAGGGGTGTTGGAAAACTAGATGGGTCATGTGATTAACAAGATTGAGCAAGGTACCAACTATCATTGGGCAGGACTTATTAGCACTGTAATTGATAAATAGTTGAGGAACGTCCTAGAAACCAAGAAGTTCACCATGTCTTCTTATGTGATGTATGTGTTGGCTAGATTCTACCCATACAAGGGTCTGAATCCATAGGGGACATTTGGACAGGACATAGTCTATGAGATATACCCGGAATTGCACCTAGGACACTGGGATTACCGAAGAGCCAATGATGCATTCACAATGCATATCACTAGGATGCTTCAAAATGTCGAGCATGTGAGGTTATCAGATGGAGTGAAGGAATTGATAAAGAAATATGGAGCCTGGTTCATTCAATTTCCTACCTTCTCTTACATTAGAATTGATGGATGCCTGGCTGCTCCATACAGGTTACTGAGGTACCCTACTGATCATATTGTGTTATTGGAAGTGGTTAGACAGATATGTGAATTTGATGCAATCATCAAAAAGGAAAAGTATAAAATAGGTTTTGGTGGGGATTTCCCTCTTGGAATTGGTGTAGCAGAGGTGTGTCCTTCCATTCAATCAGCACACTCAACAGGTGATGAGTTGGCAGTTCATGGTTTTTCTTTCCACTCCAAGAGAACAAACTTTGATATCACCGGGGAAGCACAGAAGAAATCCACCAAGGAGTATCGTCATAAGGATGACCTGGAGGACTATTTGGCCAATATCAAAGATGATTTTGAGGCAAGGAAGAAAAGGTACTCTAGGCTTCCTGTTGATGTGATTAGACAATATAATGTTAAGTTGATCCCTGACCAGCTAGAAGATGATGGAAACCTGGTGCAAGATCATGCTTATGAGTCGTTTAAGAACAGATCAATTGGAGAGATAAACTGGAACGATGATGAAGTAACTGAGTTGGAAGATCTGATGGCATTGGTTATGAAATTCACTACTTCATGGCTAAAACATAAGGTTTGGGAGTTGAAAAGTGAGAAGGTACCCTGTACCTTTAATTTGATGGGAAATCTCAATCCTATGTCTACTTCAGAGGAATCCGGGGAAGATGACCCCAAAGGGAAAACCAAAAGGAGCTCACCCTTCAAAATAAAAATTAGAGGCCCTAAAGAAAATGAACTAGAACCTAAAAGAAAGCCAAAAGGAAAGAAAAGAAGCCGAGCTTTGAGAATAGGCAGGTCTTTTGAAGAGGAAGAAGTTGAAAAAACGGAAGAAGAGGATGCTCCTCCACTGCCAAAGAAGACAAGAACAACTAGGGCTTCAAAGAAGAAGGGTCGGGATATCTCCAAAGATGAGACTCCGATTGTTGATGTGGAGAGTTCAGGGGAAAAGATAAAGGTTTACTCGAGGAGATCAAGGACTCCATCTCCTAAGGAGACTATGCAAAAGATGGATCTTCCTCCAAAGTCACCAGTAGTAGAGCAACCTAAGGCTACTTCTCCTTCGCCAAATGTACCTGAGCAGGAAACCACCCATCATGAACAATAAACTAGTGGAGAGATAGAGCCCTTCAAGGAGGGAGAACTCTTTGGTGCTACAGCTGAGCTTGAGGTTGAAGATAAAGAAAGGCATCCTTCCCCATTAGTGCAATATGAGGATTCTCCGGTGAGTAGCAAAGGAAACAGATCACCTGAAAAGGAGAATATCCCTGTTAAAACCCCATCATTGGTACAATCTCTTCACCCCTCTTCCTCTGCTACTCCTGGTTTCTTGCCCAAAGAAACCATTTCTGAAATTGAAAGGATAAAAACCTCTGCTCAAACTACGATAGATTGGCTGAAAGATGTACAAGCAAAAGGAGATAATGTAATTAAGGAGATCCTCTCAGTTGGGAAGGATGCAATTAGAGCCAAGGATTTGTTGGAGCATATGTTATCTCAGGACAAGGAAGATATTGATCTTTTGCTGTAGAAATCCAAAGTGATTATGGGGTATGGTAAAGATCAGTTGGTTGCGGGTGGAATTCTTCCTTCCTCCAGACTTAGTGAACCTTGGGAATGGTTTGAGGCTTTGCAGATTCGGCAAAAGGCCAAGAGGAAGATTCAGAAACGAAAGAAGTTGATAGATGGTGACCTAACTGGGGTCTATGAGGGATGCATTGCATTTTTTGAGATCATGACTGGCAGGAGAAAGATTGCTCCTAAATATCTGAGCCTAGAACAATTGAAGGAATGTTGGCATGATGTTTATGCCCCAGATTATGAGAATGTCATAACAGGACATCAATTGGATGATGCAGCAACCTACCTAGCAGTGATGGATAAATATCAAGCCCACAAAGATGATTGGAATAAAATTGTTAAACAATAAAATGAGGAGATTGGCGCCATTGAATGCCGGCTTAGGGTTTTGCCTTTGCCACCTGTTGCCGAGTTGGACAAATTATTTTTGGAAATTCAGGATCAGAGCAAGGATAAGGGAGGTGGTGATTAATGCCATTTTTGAGATTTGTGCTTCCCTATTATTATAGGGCATGTATTGATCCGGGTTACATTGGGGAATATGTCTATACCAACCTTGATGATGTATCGACATTTAATGTGTGCCTTATTTTTGGAATTCCTAAGGTTGACTTGTTTTGGGCTATTTTATTTTTTAAATGTTTGGCTGAGCCGACATGTCTTGCGAATTTTCTATAAAGGGCATTCTTGCCTCATTGTAAAGGGCTAGCTAGAAAGTAATAGAGACAAGTAAGAGCAGAGCTAGAGCTAGAGCATTTTGTAGTAGAAGTAGTAGTCAATTTCTTGAAGCAAATATTGTAACAGAATAGTGGAATTGTTGCAGCATTTTGATGATCTAATACAATTGAAGACATTGTGGTCTTCCTGGTGAAATCTCTTGTGTTATTTTATCTTGCATGGTTCCTGTTGTTTCATCTTTCAAATTGCTTAAAGATTTCTGATTTAGTGTTTTAGAGTTGGATTAGTTTGGTGAGTGATGTACATGATTTCATATTTGGAATGTTTGTAGCAATCTCTGGTCTATACTCCCAATAACTATCTGATTGTAGTAGGCTAGTGAAGTCAACCTGGACCATACATTCATTTGTGCTTAGTTCGATTGTGGAAGAATATCTATGATTTGAAAATCTATATACCTTAGAAGATTGCACCATTCTTGTGATATTGCATTGTGGGTTGATCAAGAATTGGTTATTTTGAGATTGGTCCATTCCAGATATCTTTCATTTGCATTGTTCATTCTAGGAATAGTTTAGATATTATCATATCCTTGCATCCTTATCTTTTTCTATTTCTTTATTATCTGGTTAGATTTAGGATTTAAGATCATCATATTGCAAAATCTGATAAATTAGAAAGATACAGTTTGCTTGTAGTAAGGTCCGATTGTGATTACCAGCATTTCACATATTATCTGAGTTGTTTATGCATCGTCATGACCTGACACCCGAGAGACCTTGGGGTGATTTTTGGTAACTTGTTGTTGAAAATTACCTTTCAAGAGAGATAGAATACTATTTTCTGTCTGAGTTGTTGCTATGCAGAAAACACCATCAACACATCCATAAATCCTAAATCATAGAAACATTTACATAGATTATAAACATGTGCATCCATACATCATGAACCATACCTAATTATCCATCTTCATAAAAAATTATGCATCCATCATCAGGATCATAATAACATACATGTGCATCCATACATCATACATCATAAAGGCACACATAAACTATTCATCCACATGAACATGTGCATCCATAAAACATAATCACAAAGCATAGATCATCCATCCATATAAACATGTGTATACATATGAAACCACCTCATAAATCATCCCATATAGCCGCATAAAAGAAACATCATGCCTAGTGTCAATAAAGGCCATCGCATAATCAAAATAGTAAACATCCTATCATAATATAGTATATCTCCATCATATATCGCCTAATAAGATACAAAATCCAGAGGTGTGGATCACCTCTGACCTCTGGCGACATGAAAAATAACCAATGTCCTGTATCTGCCAAAAATAACCAATGTCCTGCATCTGCCTACTCTACTGTGAGCTCCCTACATCTGATCTCTGCGGAGAGTCAGGTACTAGTCCTCTGTGCACTGGAGTCCCCTGGTACTCATGGGTGGGGGTCCTCTAGTAACCGCCATATGGAGATGGAGTCTGCCGGTAGTCATTGAATCCCCTGGTGCGGGTCCCTAATGACTAGGATGGCCCTAGTGGCTGTGGAGCCTGACTGACATAGCGCACTATGTGCTGCGCTCGATCTGGAACAACCTGCTTATATACCCCTCTCTCGTAGCTCGCCTGCTGCATAAAATCATCCCTCTATCCAGCTATCAATCTCGCAGCATTTCGCCCATGCCTATACCGATCTCGATCTGCACTGATAGCCCTCCGCTCCTGTACCCAGGCCTCCTGAGCTAGTATCAACTGTTGTATCTACTCTGAGTCTCTATCTCTCTTCACCTGCAATGCCTGTAACTATGTGTCCAGCTCCTGAACATCTGTCCCTGGCCCTCCCCCCTCACCCAGCCCCCTCTGCAACTGAGCCCGGGCTGCATCCCTCTCGCCCTGTAATGTCTACATCCATACCTCTGCAGCATCCCTCTCCCTCTGTGCAGCCTGTCCTCGCGCCACCGCTGCATCTCTGTCCCTCTGCAAAGCCTACAATCTCAGCTCAGTAGCATCTCGCTCTCGTCATAAGCTAGATGCCTGCGATGTCGCTGTATCTCTCTCTCTGCAAAGAGACTATACCTCTGTCTCAGCCACCTGCCTCTCGCTCTGTACTACCTGGACCTGTGCCTGTAACACATCCCTCCCTGCCTCCAACACCTCCACCTATGCCTGTGCCACATCCCTCTCTGCCTCCACTACACGCACCCTGTCCTTGAGCTCAGCTAGCTCTCTCTGCATACTCTCTACATCCCCTGTCTCCCTACTGCCAGCCTGTTGTGCCACCCCCTCTCCCACCAAACCCAATCCCTCCATCTGCATCATCTGACTGTGCACCTCCACCCGCAATCTCTCCACCTTAGCCCGCAGGTCCACAGCCTCATCGTGGCTCTCATCCCTCTCTCTCACCAATCTCTACTCCTGCTCTGATACTAGCCTGACCAACTCCATGTAGTCTCTCTCACCCTGAGCAAATCAAGCTCGCCACTCATCTCTCTCTGCCTCTACTCCGATCCGCTCTGCCTCTGCCTCTCGCACTCGCTACTCACTCTGTCGTAGTCTCTCCACTGTCTCTCTCAATATCGCCCCTGGATCCTCCCATGTGGGTGGTGCTGCTGCTAGCGGTGCTACATCATGCACATCTGAGTCAACCTCCATCTCCCATGGATGGTACCCCTCACTCTCAGCTGATAGCTCCATCTCATCCACATCTATAACCCCAGGAGCTCCCTGCTGTGGCTCTCCTCCTTTGGCCCCGGCTGTCTCCTACCCCCCTGTCCTCCTAGGTCCCTGTCCATCTCATCTCTGACTCTGTATGCCTCCTCCCCTCCCACTGTCTCCTGTCCCCCTGTCCTCCTAGGTCTCTGTCCATC